>CACRXK020004306.1:0-17500 GCA_902702795.2 Paramuricea clavata | reverse complement strand
GAGACAAAACTGAAAAGGTAAACTAATATGCAAGTCATATGCAAGTATTGTTTAGTTCACATACAGTATGCAATAATACACAGCTCTGAGAACCTCCTACAGAATGTGTTTCCAATAATTTTTGGTAACTCTATTACCAAAATCGTCCACTATCTAACACTCTTTCCCAAAACTTTGTTCACGTGTGCCAGTACTTCACAGAGTGTCAGTACTGATGACACGGGTCCTTATAGGTTGGTAATGAATCACGAAATAGCAATCCAATGCCAGCAGAAATATTTGCAAAGTATATCTGGAGTCTGGACTATTTGTGGTGGCTTACTTATAAAGCAATAGTCATCAATGTTTGTAACTTATTCTCTGAAACTTTATCCAATAATTCTCACAAAGACACTGTAGATTGTTTCTTGGCAACATCAACCTGACCTTGTATAGTGTTTCCTCTCGATCAGGGTATTGACAACTGTGCACAATTAGGTTTTTACTTGCTGTAGAAAAATTCTGTTGGTTGTTAACCAATTTATATGCAAATTCGACGCTTGTCTGAACAATGAGAGCAGAGCTGCATGGGTTTTCAGGTTCACCTAACAAGACTATCTCAGGATTTTTCAGAGCACCATTCACTTCAAGTACATAAGGTATAGATTGACCGGGAGAGTCGTAGTCCGTGGTTGATTGAGACAGCGTCGTACCTCAAAGTAGAAAAACAGTCAAATAAACTGACACTTATCTTTACTACATTTATTACAACTATTATTATCGCTCAAAGTGTTCAATATTCAATTCATCTGGCAGTAAAGTTTAACAAACAGTTTAACAAACAAATTAAAATGGTGCCAACTAAAGTGCAACCCCAACTTGCGTATCTCAAATTTAAACCAATTCAATAACTTAAACACATTTCCACACACACAAAAAACAACATGCTCAGGTCTTTGTATTTATCAGGAAATGCAGCGTAAAAATTTACGTAAAACAGACTATAATAAAGAATATATATTTCTACAGTTTCAGACTCCTACAGCACAATCGCTGAATGAACTGTATTGGCAGTGTTTATTGTATATTTCACAATAAAAGTCACCAATTGGCTCACTGGATCAGCACATTACATTAATGTAGTTTAAGTTGTTTTTTTTTGTGTAATTTAATACTGAGACGGTTATTCAAACCCAAGGTGTCTCGAACTCTTCTTGTCTCCCTTGGCTGTTTGAGATACTGGGTTTCTACTGCATCATCACTGAATAGAAAAAATCAAATGTATAAAACACTATAGTTATACCTGCATCGTTAAACCCAGCTTGAAGATCAGATTTTGCAGAAAAGAAGTCAAGCAATGACCACAAAAGGGGGAAACTGATATATAGCACCGGATCTTGTAGGATTAAATTAACTGAAAAAGATACAAATATACAACTACATAAAAAGCTCCATATAACAGATTCTCCTGTGAGACTAGCTCTTTTGGCCTAGCAGTTGATAATCTTTCTGGGTTGAGATTTCCATTATTTGTGGAAGTAATGTTAAGCTTTTGAAACTAACTAACTACAGTATATTGATAATATAATATTCATTGATAAAAACTATTGAGGGAACAGACTTTAGGTGTTTTGTTATATAGTGATGATGGAATGGAACAAAATTCACACGACAAGTATATCATTTCATCAATGAAAACTCTTTAACAATAAAAGAATCTGCTAAAAGGGTTTCTGCAGCATTTCCTGTTGCTTGTTGGATATTTGTCAACTCTGTATTTTCAATAAGATCCTGGAAACACGTCATTTAGAAACTTGCAACTCCATTTTAGAGAATTAAAATGGGGCTGAGAATTCTTGTGTTTGGTGAATCGAATTGACCTCTTCAATGCCAAACATAATTGAGGCAAATTTATGATCAGAAAATTCATACAAAAAGAACAAATCTACGACCAACAAAACTCATCAATGTATAATTATAACAATGAGTTGACCTACCATACATTTCACCAGTAGGTGTCTGTTTATATGAAACTTCGATCATGCTTCGACGTTTTGTGTTGCTGTTCCTCAAAGACCGTCTTCTTCCATGCTTCTGTTCTGTTCTGTGGGACAGCATTCTGGAAATAATTGCAATACCTGTGAAAACCAGCCTTATTTATTCAAGGAAACTCGTAGCAAAATGTTGATGATATGATCATGATATACTTTGGTTATGATATGCCCAGTGTAGTTCAGGGGTTATCTGCATCAACTATATAGCATCTGTAACAACTTAGAGGTGAGTGTATGTAACTACAATATCAGCACAATCATATCACATTCCAAGCTAATTCCTTAGTGGAAACGTGAAGAAAATTTGATTTTGAACAATTTGAAAAGTGGAAACACCGTTCATAATAATTTCCAAGCTGTTGACATTGTTTTTGAGGTGGCTCCCTAAGGGTTTCATCTCAGGGGGTTACGACCATGCCTTGTTGTTTACGAAATGCATGAGGGAACCCACGCGAGAAACGTTTGTACACGTCAGATGTGATAATTGTACACGTCACATCTCGTAAAAAATGCCAAAATTAAACCTAAATTTCTCCCTTTTCCTTCGGTAATTTTTTTTTAAACTTTGCACATTTCTTAATATCGGCCCTTTTCTTAAGATTCTATCGAAGGGAAATTTTATAATATTTATTTTTGACGTTTTTAAGATTTTCTAAGAAACATATCGACAGACGTCCTTTAAAATTGAAGCAAAAAATCATTAGATCGGTATTATCTTTTATGCAAAGTTTAAAAAAACACACCTAAGGGAATTTTTAAAGCATGCTGTTACCATGATTTCCCCACATGCATGATGATTTCCCCACATGCATGGTGTGTAAATTTGGTTGGATATACTGAAAAATTCCGATGTATCGGAAATTTCGGTCGATCGGTATGAATGGTTGGTTTGAATGCCGATATTTGCGGTATATCAGTATATTTTTTCAATACCGATATTTTCGGTATATTGGTAAACGGAACATTCCTATTTTACAGAGGATAATCAATGTAGTTTTTACTACGAGTGTAAATCCACTGCATACCTTGGAAAAGCAGTCATTTTACTTGGCCTTGTGTCCTCCACAATGCAGCCATAAAGATATAGACGAAGGTCAATAGACGAGTCACTTCGTATCGAGAAAGTCCCATTGCTTTCCTGTAGTTCACACATGCAGAGAGTCTTTTCTTTACTGTGTTCTTGTGAAAGATAGTTTGAAGGTTCCTAAAACACAACAACATAGTGGTCAGTCGAATAGTCACGAGTATTAACACATACTTGGGAGTTGGACAGTACCTCTCGCACAATATGATTGGTCGCTCAGTTCGGGATATCCTTGCACCATTCACCTCCAGACAAACACAAAATGGCTTGCCGTTTCGTTCCGGGTTATACTGAGCAACTACCTTATTATAGGAAATTAACGATGCACTTTATTAACGCGGATTTTAAAAATTCGCGTTAATTTAATTAATAGTGAGCTTAAGCAAGTGACATTTTTGACAACACGGGCGTCGACCGGAAGTAAAATTGACGTTTTCCACCAATCACAGCTCTTGACCCAGTCTTCTGACGTTACTCTTGACGTTTGTGTTGTCAATAACGTCACTTGCTTACGCTCACTAATGTTAATTTATGTGATCGTTAATTTTAAGTTTGTAATTTTCATTTATCGTTAGTTAAAAATACCTAGATTCGTTTTATATAATACTAATTATTTTAATATCAAAATACAGCATATTAACGTAAACTAAAAACATCAGTGCTCCTCTTAACAAACCTTTGTTGTTGTTGTTGTGTCTATATTTTCCGATTCGCGTTAATTTAATTAATTTGTCAAGCATGGAGATCAGATTCGCGTTAATATAATCATGCTTTAAAAGACCTAGAAGCAATTCGCGTTAATTTATGTCGCATTAATAAAGTGCATCGTTAATTTCCTATAATAAGGTATTTGTGCTAAAGAAGCTGCCGTTTTGCAAAACACCATTAAGAAAGCTACAACGTTTTGTTTAACACTGTGTAGAGGTATTGTTAAAGATATGTCAACTGAATAACATTACTAAAGGGCGTGTAAATACCGTTTTGTTCACAACTACAATATTACGGGAGCCAAAATACAATTTGTTCTAAAAATAGTTTCTTAGCTTCGTTTTATGATCATTTTTATTTTGTTGTGGTATATGCTAAAGTAATTATTCCCCTCAGTATTGGTGAATAGTGCAAGGATATTCAGCTCAACGCTTCACGTGTCGGCGAATATCTTGCAATATTCACCTCCACTTCGGTGAATAATTGTTATAATTATTAAATAAGAGTTGATGGAGTAGACAATACTGTTGTGCGAGGCAAGAACGTGAGACAAACTTAAATATTTTGAAGAAAAATAAAAGCAGTGGAGGACACTTGCAAAATGTTGCGTGTGATTTTGGTTTTCCCAAACTTTAACATATGTGCATCAATAGAAAAGTAAACACACAATATTAATAGTCACGAAACAATTTGCAAACTTACCATGTTGTTTTCATCATTGTATAATGAAAGACTCAGACCAGAAAAGGTAAATGTTGCCACAGTCGTATCCCATATCTTGCTCGGTTCACCTTGAAGTCATAAAGAAGACAAACAGGATACATACTGAATATTTCCATACAATAACAAACACATTTAGAAATTACTAAGGGCGCAATTGCCATGGATTGTGTGCATAGATATCTTATATACACTAGATAGCGCATCTCTTTTAGTAAAATTGAAGCCAAGAATATTCCAGCGGTTACTCCCATTTGAATAGATGGCGGCCATGTTGGTAGTTCCCACTCGCTAATAAACGCTTAAAAAACAACAAAACTTTCATCATTTGAATAGTTTAAAAATGTATTTGGAATAGGTTTTAACTTAATGTTTAAGTTCCCTGTTTAAGAAATAGAAAACATACGAATCTGCTCATTTCATGGTAATATCCTGAGTCTGCAATCACGGCTTCAATTTTTGAATTGCAGAATAATTATGGTTGACAGACATTATTGCTTGAATTTAAAACCATGGTCAGCTAGAACACCATATGTTTATGCACATGCATATTTATGTCTGCAGGGAGTGTTTGTCTCCAGGTTGTGCTCCCAGGAAGAAAATTCTTTTTTCCTGCCCTGGTGTGTCCCATGCATGCGCCTAAATTAAATTAAGATTCATCCCCGTTAGTATCTTCTCGATTCACTCATGCCAATGTGTCCTTACCTTGGTGAGTTCCTTCATGCACTGGCCCAATTGATGTATCAGGGTAATCGACATCATTCAGTTCCGAAAGTTCATTGACAAACACATCTCCAGATAAACCTAGACATGTAGTAAACAATAATCTCTTTATACTGTACAGGAAATGTTTTGGAGAAATCAGTATGTATACAGCCCTAACGCTACCTTGTATAAATTTAGGTGTTATTTAATAGTAGATCTTATTTACATATATTCTACATATTTATAGGTACAATTTCAGAGCATACAAATTATCTGCTGCATAATCCTAACGTCACTGTCAACACATACATGTGTGTACGTCTATATTTAGACAAACCCTTCCCACACCAGTGTGTATAGAGGAGAGATACCAAAATCAAGTATTATGTAATATCATGATGACCTCGGATTCTATTGTTCTGAACATGCATGCATTTAAATCTCTAAATTGCCTCCGAACCGGGCAATTTATAAATCGCCCGCTTGAGCGGTAGAAATCCAAACAATACTTTGTGCACAACAACAAAAATACTTTTATTAGGTCCTAATTACACGCTTTCAACGTTAACTCACCTACACCTTATCAAGATTTAGTTCATGTTGTGTTGACAGATTTACAACACCTGTCTTAGTTTGTACTATATACAGCTTTCACAATTTTATCTTAGCACTTACTGTATATGTATTACGATGACTAAATATTAGTCAAAACATTGACAATATCAAAATGAAAATACTCAATGTATCCATGCATTATTTTGTATTTTATAAAAGTACTTAATAGTTATAAAATGTCTGCTTGACAATTGTTGTTTTCTTCAAGACTACTTAAACTATAATGATATTTGCTGTAATGTACTCAGGTGAATAAGATGCTTGTGATGTTACTCTGAGTGTATATCCACACCGGGCAGACTTGAAAAATATGCCTGGCCACGGTGGGAATCGAATCTACGACCTTTGGAATACTAGCCCAATGCTCTGCCAACTGAGCTACGCGGTAAGGTCGGTTCGAGTATGTGATATTTCGGAACTGACTCTAGTTCCTTCGATATCACTGTAATCTAATAATCATGATATTTGCTGTGTTGGTGTAATGTACTCAGGTGAATAAGATGCTTGTGATGTTACTCTGAGTGTATATCCACACCGGGCAGGCTTGAAAAATATGCCTGGCCACGGTGGGAATCGAACCTACGACCTTTGGAATACTAGCCCAATGCTCTGCCGACCGACCGCGTAGCTCAGTTGGCAGAGCATTGGGTTAGTATTCCAAAGGTCGTAGGTTCGATTCCCACCGTGGCCAGGCATATTTTTCAAGCCTGCCCGGTGTGGATACACACTCAGAGTAACATCACATGCATCTTAAACTATAATATTTCAGCCTTGGACTGTATGATCGGCCAACAGTGTTTAAATTTAAATTTTCCGTTATATATATTGGAGGTGAAATACAACGACAACATTCTGGAGAAATACTGCTTCGAAGTTGTACAAATCTGGAGCTCTGCATGATTGTAGATATAATATAATTTTACTCTACTGACCTGAAGTGCTTCCAAAAACGACTTCCGCCTCAGCGTAATTCTGCTGCATTGCAGAAACAAGCAACTGGTAATCTGTTTCATCCATGTTTGTCTAGACATTGGTGAATATCTGAATAAGACACTTAGGCATCTACACCCCAAAAAGCTCACATGGATGTAATAGAAGTAGAAGATGGTAAGGTTGTTCAATGGTAAAAAAATAATTCACAATTACCTCAACATGTTCCAGCCTGATGTCCATGCTCAAGTATGGTAGCCAGTGGGCACTCGCTTGCATGGAACGCGATACCACTAGGGTCATCTTTAGTGGTTTTACTAGTAAACGGCGGGCCATTGTCCCAGAATTGAAATCAAGACTTCCTCTAAAAATAGTGTGTTGACATTAATGATTTCCATATGGAAATACTTGGAGGCCGCATGTACAGTAACATACTGGGGGTTTTATGGTGACAGTAAACAAAGTATGAATTTCAGTTTGGCTCTATTATGTTGAGAGAGATAGCTCGATCGAAGTCATGGGCATCCCGGTTTCTTCCAAGAGAAACGGCATGAGTGCGACAAATAATATATCAGAAAACTAAACAAGAATTGTAATTATTCCAAAATTTTCTTCGTTCAATCATGTATTTATATCTTATTATTCTTTTCTCGTTCTCGTTGTTTATTCTTAGCCGAATAAACAACGGCTTTGACTTAACAATCATAAAATCGTCTTTATAACACATTCTTTCTATTTTTACTCGTGGTCTCGCAACAACAATTTTGAACCAAAAGGTTTGGTGTTCAACCGTTTCCGAAACTTAACGAATCACAATAAACTAATTGCAACAATTGCATGTTGTAAAGATAATAGTTTAATTAAGAAAACAAAGTCATATACTGTATGCAGGTATTATGTCCTAAATCATGCAGTCACAGAAAAGCACAGACAAAATGTCAGATGTCATTTAAGTTCAATAAAATAAGCTGGAATTTAAGGCAGAAAAGAAGAAAGCTGAAATTTGTTAATTATTTAGCCAACCTTGATAGCTGTACAGACTGCAAATCAACATCAACTTTCTCAACAACGACCTCTTGGCTGACATCATACACATTGTTACACAAGGTAAAGTCGTTCTTAGCATTCAGGCGACCTAAATCAGCAATAAGGCAGTCGGTTGACTGCGAGTGACTTGGTACGATTACTATGGGTGCTTCAATGGATACTTGAAGGGCTATCCTCGTGCCTTGTGTCTCAATACTTTCAAGCTAAAATATAAAAGAATAAATAATTTAAAAGCTTCTCGAACAAAAAAGTACAAGGTTGCATGAATCGATTGACTTAGTGGCAGATATTGAAAATGTTGGTAGTTCACCAAATGTTATCTTTCAAAGTTATTAATTGTAATATCCCACCTAAATTCGTTTTTATCAAAGAATAATGTTCTTTAGTTTAATTAGGAATTGAAGAAATTAATTCATACCGAAACAAATTGAAAAAAGCAGATTATGCATTCTATAGCTACGAATTATGTATTCAACAACTTTGTATGTACAAGAAAAAATAGTTAGTTTATTATATCTGGATTGCATGGATGTCACTCAGTCCTCTTAGTGAGCTACGAAGTGTAATTCTGTAGGATAACATGTTAAAAATTCTTTGCTTTATTTTTTGCATTTACTAGACGTCAAAGAACCAAAATTGATGGGGTTCGACAAACGTTTTACATTCGGATATAGCCTAAAATTAGACAACAGGAACTACCTTGACTAAAAATGTAAAATTTAAAGTACACTTTTTACAAAAATAAACTATATGAAAAAAGTATATTAAAAACAATTAAGTGAGTAGTGTGATTATTAAAGCTGGTTTTGGACAAAAGGAGTTTAAGATTGTCAAAATAATAAAGTCAATAAACTTATGCCATAAATTATCACATTTTCTACATTTTGAGACTTGAAAACTCAAAACCGGTTTAAAAAGTTCCACTATTTACTTAAATATTTATTCCTTTTTTCAAAATTTCAAATGGTATATATGGTTTATTTTTATTAAAAACATTTCCTGACAGGTTTAGGTGTAGCCAACTCAAGAAAAATAAATAAAATAACTATTATCTTTCACAAAGAAGAAGTTTCAAAACATTCTTTTTTTCTGGAATCTTTATTTTGATGATGAAAATGTTGTGAAATGTTTAGTTTCCATTAAGAAAAAAACATCTTTTGGAAGATGAAGAAAACGGTTTTCTGAATTTTCAATCACCTTGACAAAGAAACCATCTTGTTAAATCACCAAAAAAAACACCATGTTAAACATTTATTTTCATTATGAAGAAACATTGAGAGCAATAGTTATTTTTATGATGTAGAAAGCATTTTCAATGTGTTCTTTTTAATTCCGAATAAAATATTTTTTCATTTATGTCATGGTGATGAAACCAATCTTCAAATGTTCTCTTTTCATGGTGGAGTTTTAAAAACATTAAACATTTTGTGAAATATTAATTTCAATTAAGAGAACAAATCTTTCAAAACACTTATATTTCACAATGAGGAGAAGCTCTCTTGGAATGCTTAATTGCCTAGATTAAGAAAACATTATTCTTAATTACCTAGATTATTGCAAACATTCATGATGAAGAAATAATTTCAAAGTGTTTTTTTTTATTGTGGAGAATTTAAACATTTACACATCATGGTGAAAAAAAAATTCAAATGTTTGCTTTGCATGGTCTGGTTTCAAAACATCTTTTGCAGTGTTAATTTTTCAAATCATTTTTAGAGTCTTTTGTTTTTGAGTATGAAGAAAATATTTGTCAACATTTGGACATGGTGAAAAAAACAATTTTCAAATGTTTGTTTTTCATGGTGAAGTTTTTAAAAAAAACATCAGTAAATAAACAATAGTAAATATCTGTTGTGATTTTTAATGACTGAACAGAACATCTGTTTGAACATTTACTTTTAATGATGAAGAAAAGATTTGGAGGAATAGTTATTTAATGAAGAAATTTGTTTTAATCATGTTGCTTTGGTTATTTGTTTTAATCATGAACAATTGTTTTAATCATGAACAATTTTCAAATATTTGCTTTTCACGGTGAAGTTTTAAAAACCTCTTTTGCAACATTCTCAGAACCCTCATTTGTCATGATGAACAAAATTTCTTTGTGATGTGGAATGTTGAATTACTTTCATAAATAACTCCTGGCAAGTTTCATCACTAAATAGAGCATGGGTTTGAATGTATATTCTTCACGAAAAAGAAAAGTGTTAGAGGAATAGATATTTTTTACGCTCTTTTAAATTTTGACAAAAACAGTTTTGCTAATTAATGCAAGGATGTGAAGAAAATACTTTGAATGTTCTCTTTTGAATGTCGATGGTGAAGTTTTAAACCGTCTTTTGAAATGTTTATTTTGATGATGAAGAGAACAGTTGTAGGAATAGTTATACATGTGATCAAGGAGGCAATTTTAGAATGTTTTTAATTTTGAAGAAAATAGTTTGGGAGATTTGTGCATGAGAGTGAAGGAGGCAATTTCAACATCTTTTGTGGTGTTTAATTGCTGAACATACCACCGATTTGAACATTTACTTTTCATGATATGTTTACAGATATTTTTATGATAAAGAAATCAATTTACAGTGTTTCTTTTCCATTGTTTAGAAAACATTTTTGGACATTTACGCATCATGGTGAAGAAGACAACTACCAAAAGTTGGTTTTCATGGTGAAGTTTTTAACGTCTTTTGGAATGTATATTTTTGATGAATAATATCATTCTGTGAAACATTTAATTTCCATAAAAAAGAGAACATGTTTCGGAACGTTTATTTTTCATGGTCAACAACAATTCCGTTGGCATTAATGTTTAACTGCCCTGAAAAAGAAAACAACATTTACTTTTCATATTCAAGGAAACATCATTTGGAACATTTCTTATTCATGAAAAATTAAACATTGTTTGTAAATGAAAGTAGTAAATAAAATGTAAAGAGAAATGATAGTAAAGATAAAAAACTGGTATTGCCTGCCAAACATACGAAAGCTTTTGGCGACAGAAAATTTCAATCTGTCCTCAAATTATCTGTGGAGTGTGAATAAATGATCAATAAAAGGATTGAACCAGAAAGTCAGTTTTCTGGGATGAATGCTATATTTTTAAAAATATGAATCCATTTCTTTGCTTGATGCTGAATATGGGTGAAGTAATAGAATTGGCCATGCAGGAGTGACAGAACATATCACAATACACACCTGTTCTTGAACTGTCTTTTGAGCCAATTCGTAGCTGTATGACGTTGTTTCAGGACTAATAAGATTTTGAAAAAATACCTGTAAATAAAACGGAATCATTAAATTAAAATTATACAAATATCTTCCTTCATATCTTTGAATGGGCTAATTTGTCAAAAACACAACGCTAGGAAGAAAAAATGTGACAAACAACGACACTGACTTTTTACCTGCATTTTGGATAGTAGTTTGTACAGGAGTACAAAGCGAATTTTCCCAATATCAAGGGAGAGTAGACTATGTGGTGTGGTCATAAACTTCTTGTGGTTAGTAGTGCAACAAGAATTCGATGCACTTGGCAGAGTTTGGTACTACAACACAAAAATATACAAAATAAAATAAACCTGGTTTAATTCATAAGAAAACTAGTTTACTTCTTTTCTTTCCTGGTTTACTTGCTTATAAAATATTATGAAGCAAACCAGGTTTATTTTATTTTATTTTGTCTTACATACATTAGGTAGGTAGTTAGATAGGCAGGTAGGCATAGTTTACATACAGATAAAGTAGCTAGCTAAAACCGTTCATAATTCTGAGCTAAGTGCATATGTACAAATTTTGTCATCAGAACTATGCTTAGACTAGACAATTTGAATGATATAAATTATCCAAAATTTTCCGCGATATATCCGCAGGGAAAACAGGCTGTGTGCATAACGTTTGTGGAGTAGATCCTTTCTGGAGCAGATCGTTTGTTTACAATATAAAACCATACAAATATAATCCTGTTCGATGTATTTGCATTTAGATTTTGACTTTAGGATTTAGCATCGAGGACTTGGATATTTTTCGTATTTGGGATGGGACTCGAAGGTACAGAACACAACAGTATGTCGGGTTTTAAATGAAGATATGGAGATACAGATTGTTTTGTCATCCGCTAGCAGATTTTTTTTAAACAAAAACAATTTGCGCTTATACGCATGGTCATAAAAACGTCTTCGTGTTATTTGCCATCCAAACACGGAAGTATTTAGAAATGGCTTACCTGAAAATCAAACAGTTTATCTCCTTCAATTGTAACAACCTTAAGCAGAGAACACCAAAAATGCCTGTTAAACACAACATAAAAAACATGAAATTGATGCCGAGACATTTGTGTGATACTACTTACATTACAATAGTTGGATAATGGACTCAAATCTGTAACGGATAGTCCTTTTTGTCTAAAAAATATTTAATAATATCAATCAAATCACCACTAAATTGCAATTTATTTAAAATATCAATAAATTAATTTTAAAAGTAATGTATGACCTCAAAGAATAGTTTATTATTTATTTTATTGTTAGCATGACAAAATTACTGGATGCTGATTGGTTGAGAGGAGTACAATTATTTCATTAATTGTACTGCAGTACAATTAATGATTTTCCCAAAACAAACAAAATGGCGGAAAGGTATGAGTAAATTTTCCTTTAACAAAAGAACTAAATGAAAATACGAAAAGCAAAAAAATGTGGTTGAAAGTCTGGCAGGACTGGGCTTTGGCGAGAGAATATGATGTTGACATTGAGAAGTATCCAATTTTGTCATGCTAATAATAAACAAGTAATCATGCGATGTTGCTCGTACAATTAGGGATTACTCGCCCCGGCGGCTCAATGTGTACATACATTGTTTCCATGGAAACAGTGCAAAAAATAACAACTTCGCTAAAAAATGTTAATGGTGTTTTCCATTTATGAAAAATATGACGATTCATGTGACTAAAACTTGACTTTTGCGAGTATTCCGTCCTATGCTTTATAGTTTAAAGCTTGTTTAGCAGTGAAGAAATAATCGTTTTTGCTTTACAAGCATTTGTTGTTTTATGGTTTCCATGAAAACCGTGCCGTGATACAAATTTTGAGATGTGAACACTCTTCGCTATACTAGCACAAAGTTTGAATGAATTGCTTCTGTCACGAAGGAAGATATTCATCGTTTTCTAAATCTGATTTAATATTCTGGAGTAAATGACGTTACTTTGGACCTAATTTGCATGTTTTAAAAAGTTGAATGTCTTGAGAACGAAACAAGATATTTAAAAACCAAGAACGCCGTGCTAGCTTATTTCGAGGTATACTGTAGGTAATGTTTAATTCCCGAGCCAACGGTGCGCAGCGCCGTTCCGAGCGAGAGTACTAATTCCCCCGGCTATTTACACCCGGGGAAACGAAAGCATTAGCGAAGTCTAAAGTTCATCACTGATTGCGGGCGTGGGTGACCAACGGTGGGTGGTCATCCTCACTGATCTCAAAAATATGGCGGACTGTCATGAATAGCGAACACTGATTGGTCAAATTTAAAATTTGCATTATGACGACTGCATGACGACAGCGAAATAGCAAATATTTCTTGATTCGATGATTTCATACAAATATATTTCATTTTTGCAAGATTTTGTGAATTTCAAAAGCTTTCTAAGAAAAAAGGGCGAAAGAATCAGCTAAAAGAAGGGAGCAAAGGCGAAATTTTTGCAAGAATTTGAAATCATTTTCAATTTTTATTTCAAACTCAAAGTTTATCGATAAAGCCAAAAGGCAGTTTAGTTTTATAAAGAACACTTTAAGGCTTTATCGATAAACTTTGAGTTTGAAATAAAATTATTTCAAATTCTCGCATGCAAATAACTTTGCTTTCCTTTTTATTTTATTTTTTATAATAAAAAAGGGTAGTCAATAAAGTATACACTGAAATTATATGCTGTCTTGTTTCGTTTATACGCAACGTTTATACGATCGGCTTTTAAAGCAATTATAAAGCAAACAATACATTTATATTAAAACAAACTTACCTTATTTAACGTCGGCGCCTTTGCTCCCTTCTTTTAGCGATTCTTTCGCCCTTTTTCCTTAAAAAGCTTTTGAAATTCACAAAATCTTGCAAAAATGAAATATATTTGCAAGAAATCATCGAATCAAGAAATGTTTGCTATTTCGCTGTCGTCATGCAGTCGTTATAATGCAAATTTTAAATTTGACCAATCAGTGTTCGCTATTCATGACAGTCCGCCATATTTTTGAGATCAGTGAGGATGACCACCCACCGTCGGTCACTCACGCCCGCGATCATTGACGAACTTTAGACTTCGCTAATGCTTTCGTTTCCCCGGGTGTAAATAGCCGGGGGAATTAGTACTCTCGCCCCGGGCTTTAAACGTTTAAAAAAAAAGTTTTAAAAAACGTTTTGCAAAGCGTTTGTGGTTGAATTTTACCTTAAATTGAAGCTTATATTACGTATAATAATAACATAGCTAACAAAAATATGTTTGGGAAATTGGTAATTTTGTAATTTCAAGTGATATTTTTAGGGTATTTTTCATTTATAAAATATTCTTAAAAAATTATCGTGTTACCATGACAACTACTTTAAATACTTCATGTTCGGAAAATACAATGGTTTTGTCAGAAGGCGAGGGTTTCTGCATGCATGTATTTTCTAGCTATCTAAAATGGAGAGATGATTTTTTCGTCACAGGGGCACTTTAATTAACTTTCTTCATCAAAAGCAAAATATATGAAACTCCATCTGTGAACTCCTGAATAATTAATGAACCTTAATTTTACCTTACCAAAAGCATTAATAATATGACATATTGGCAGTGATAAACACTGTCACAGTACATAACATTCTTAAAACTAGTAATGAAAATGCTTTTGAAAACCTTTTAGAAGAAGTCGAATTAACTTGCTTTGCATTACTGATAAAATATTTTTCTCTTTTATTCAATAGTAGTAATCCCCATACCTCCGAATTCCACCACTATTTTCCTGATAATTGTCAATCAGTAATTACCTTGAAATAATGACAACCTTCTCATCGTCAAGGGTTACTTCTGTGAAAACATCTGAAAGACAAATTTTATTAGGTTGCAATATTCTTTAATGTGCTCTTGTCGGTCTCTAATAAAAAACTCATGCGAGAAATTAGGCCTATATATACTCACCTTCAATAACTGCTCCAACTATGTAGGTTTCTTTTCGACTTAGCGTTACTTCGAGTCGGTCAAAATTGACAGTAAGTTTCATATCATCAGTTGTCTTGGCTTGAACATCTTCAGTTTCACTGTTGTGCATTCTAGGGCTTGTTGTTTCGTTGTTATCCAGATCATCAAAACTCGTCTGGGTGTTAGGATTGTTTGATACCCTGAAACTACAAAAGATATACCATAAACATATAGAATCATGATTTTGGTGTAGATGCCTATCAAGCTTATATTTCAAAAAAGCTTCTGAGCCCTAACTGGAATCGAACCACATAACATTCCGATAACTGGCCAGTAGCTCAGATGATGAGCTAAGGTTATCTTACTTACTACATAGTTCTGTATGTATGTATGCTGTATCTTACATGTGTGCTGCTTGCAAACTGCAAGTATCGACATGTTTTTGTTGGGTTTTTTTTAAATAATGTGGTATAGCTTATGATATATGATTTTGGTGTAGATGTGTATCAAGCTTATATCTACATCAAAATCATATATATGATCATCAGCTACCACAAAAACATACATATACAGAAATGCAGGTGTTAAACAACAGCAAAACATGTCGAGACTTGCAGTTAGCAGTACACATGCAACGTAACCTTAGCTCACCATCTGAAATATTGCACTTCAATGGCCAGAGCATCTGTCTCTGAGATAAGCATCTACACCAAAAGCATATATTACCACAACATACATACACTGTAGAATCATCTATATTTACTTGCCATATGAAGAAATATGACATATGAAGAAATATGCAGTTTACCTGTTTAAAAATGACTTGTAAAGTTCTTGAATTCTCAGGACAGATTGTTCTTCAAAATGAAGTTTGATTACAGTAGACAAAACTTTCAATGTCTGTGTTGTCTTTGACGGAGTAGACGGAGACACTTCCTGCAATTATTTTTAAGAACAACCCTGTTTATATAGAGATGGGTTCGTAATTTTTTTTTGACTTGACATGTGTCCGCAATGACCATGCAGGTGTGTAATCATTTGATGTTCACAAAACACAATCATTTCAATTAAGAACGAATAACTGTGGGCAACAGAGACACCAATTATGGTGCCACGTTTATCATAATGTGAGTAATGAAAAAATAGTGTAGGTAAGCTGACAACCCAACATAAAAAATTAGGTTCTGTAGACCAGAACCACAGGTCACATTTTTTGTTAGGCCTTAATTATTAGAGTCCAATTAATCATGCAGAACCTGTTGATCAAGGCGATTCTTTATTCTTCTAACAAATAACAAAGCTGTTAATAAGACATTGCGCCGATCCACAACACGTCATCCCAATTGTTGTTCATATATATATGCAAGAATTCCATTACCTATACACTGTATGGTAGTCATTTGCAAATATGATAATATGTTACATACCTTACTATATTGTACCGAGATAAGATCTTTCTCCTCTGATGATTCCAAAACAGACAATGGTTTCATCAGAGTACCTAAAGTGGAATAGGTGAAATTTCAGGTTTAACTATTTGCTCTACGGGTTTGCTTTCTATTTCTATGTGGGTATTTGAGACCACCATCTACTTGACATTCCCTTCATGCCACAGTTTAATATAGCACATACAGGCTTAGTGCCCACGAAAATGATACAGTTTAAGGTTCTTGAACTCTGAGATCAGTCACCCTCGTATAGTCTAAGTATTAAAATGCCACAAGCATTATGTCTATCATAACTATCATCACAGATGATAGATTGTACCAGATGTCTCACTGTGTATCTATCCCTATGATTTTCGTGTCCGCGATTTTCGCGAGGCTATTACGCCAGATGACGCGTGCGACACTTACTGCCAAAATGGCGCTTACTGCCAAAATGCGTGATTGCTCACATTTCATAGCGTGGATTACACTTACTGCCAAAATGGCGGCCAACGCGTGCTCATAACAAATCGAGGACACAATCTTGGCTGGGTGAGACATCTGGTATAATCTATCATCTGTGCTATCATGCTCTAAACAGGAAAGATAATAATCAGTCATATAAAAATAATCAACTTATAAAATGGAAGCATATAATATTACTGAGGTTCGTATATTCTTACCAATGGAGCTGTGGTCAAAAAGGAAAAGATCCCCTAAGCTTGCTGAACCATAAGCACTAAATTCACTGAAATTGATTGCTGCCTTGAGGTTTTGCACGTTCAATTCAAGATGTGGCAGTCTTTTGTTGTTAATGGAACGTGGAAATTGCAAACAAACCTAAAGGGGGGAAATTATTACTAAGTTGTTGCATCCATACATATATACTAATATACCAGGTAGATTATACCAAATTAAAATATCATTAATAATTCATAAACCTTGGCAAATCATGTCAGCTATAATAAGTCACGTGGAGTGACTTTATATTTGATAAAACTCATCTTCATTAGTATTCTTTATATAATTGTTCATCCTAATTAGTATGATTATATAATTGTTCATC
>CACRXK020004305.1:8469-32269 GCA_902702795.2 Paramuricea clavata | reverse complement strand
CATCGAAGCATCACTACATCCAACTATCCGCACTTCCAGATCGACTAGATCCTCCGCCAATAACAGTCCTAAGTTCGTCGTGCCAAAATGCAAAACGGCAACATATCAAAGATTTTTCATGATTCGGGCAACTCGAATATGGAACCATCTCGTTGATGAACTTGATTTGAATACGAATAGTCTTTCGTCATTTAAGTCGGCAATGTTTAGCTACTATATTTCCTCTTTGTACTCGTGTTACGATGTTGAGGATCCTCGTAGTTATAAAACTATATGTCCTAAGTGTAATTCTGTTCGTAGCCTCACAGCGTCATTATTGTACCGTATATAAGAATTGTTAGTACGGTTCTTTGTTGTTTAATTTTTGTATTGTTGTAATTTATTTATTCGGGCCCGCAGTAATTGGCAAACGCTGTTGCGGATTCCCTGCCACTGTAATATGTACAAAGCGAATTAAATAAATAAATAATTTTAGAGCTTATTAAAGATTTCAAGACTTAA
Source organism: Paramuricea clavata (assembly GCA_902702795.2). NCBI lineage: Eukaryota > Metazoa > Cnidaria > Anthozoa > Malacalcyonacea > Plexauridae > Paramuricea > Paramuricea clavata. The sequence goes on along the minus strand of CACRXK020004305.1, from coordinate 31,768 downwards.
CGTAATAACGTTACAAGTATATAAACCTATTAACCCCAGGCTGGTATTTTTGTTGCTTTTGCGCAATGCCTCATTTCTAGAGACAAAATGGACGTTCTGCCTCTGTTGTCTTAAACCTGATAAGTACCTGTTGTCGCACCGGTGGTCTTCCACATCGAAAACATTTTTTTTTAATTAAAGCTTTAATTTGTCATCTATTTGAGACAAAAATGGTAGATTATGCTCAGCTGACACATGATCAGTAACTTTTACATTTGCCGTTAACATACATGTAGTAACTTGGATAGGCCTTCCTATGTAGGGTAAAATATAGGGTTTGCGCCAAAACTGAGGATGTGAGCCAAATAAAATTACTGAGGATCTTAGAAACAGCTTTAATGGACACCTAATACATTGATGTCCTTAACCTAAAATAATACCCAGGTAATGGGATAAGGCCTTCATGTTTTGCCATTTTATAGATATATGAAGAACGGAATTCAATGGTTCTCTTGCAATGCATAATGCTGACATATGAATTTGTTATACCCTGAGGTGTAGAATTAACTGGATTTCTCGGTTTAGGGTACATTTTTTGTCTTAAAGCAGACTGCATTTTTTCATTTTTCTAAAAATGGCAAATATATTGGAATTTTTGGTGGCAGCCACCTTGTGGCAGCCACGTAGACAAATTCAAAGGTATTAGTGCCACTGAACCAATAGAGAGATTATATATTTCATGGATTAAAATTGTTGATGCAAGAAGTCAAGAACCGAGACAAAGGTCCTAAAAATGTGTTAATTACAATCGAACATTTAGGGACACCTCTCAGAAACACCTCCGAGAGAATATTCTGGACGCTAATTGTCGACCTCAGGGAGCAAGAATGGTTTATAGCCTCTATGGGCACTCCGAGTATTCACTTGCTTAGAGTTTCGTTCCAAAACCGAGATTCACAATAGTACATAGTATGATGCAGTAAAAATGCTGTGCTGAGTGGTTATATTACTACCTTAAAAAAGAAGTTGTTTTTTAAGGTAGTAATATAACCACTCAGCACAGCATTTTCACATTGGTACTACCCACACTGATGGTTCGCTTCTCAATTACAGGTGGAAGGGCTTTTACTTACCTTTTCAAGGGGCAAATAATTTTGCAACAGAAATATAGTTTATTATGTGTATAAGACCATTACAGATGTTGTCCTCCCCCCCCAAAAACAAAAATCCCCTAGTGTGACTTGTACAACACGACCACTAGCACTACAGCTACAATCGTATCTTAAAATAAATAATATTTGTCCCCTCTACCTATTGAATCCTACATTTCAAAATTTTCTGGGTGGGCATACACCATGCTACCCCAAGAGATATTCGCGTCAATGGCACAAGAATCTCATACCTTTGGCTCTTGGGGGCTCTCGGAAACTTGTTTAACTTTTGGGTACTACCGTGACATCTCTATATAAAACGACATCCCTTAATAATACGAACACTTTGCTCTGTCCCTTCGAAGGTCCGTATTGAGAAATGTTTGACTGGATTATTTTCTTACATATACATTGTATTAACTTACCCCTCTACAACAGCGGCGTTTCCTGAGCGTATGTTCCTCTTTAATATTCGTAATCCATTTCAGCTTATCATCCGGCTTCATCTCTGAGACGCACGAGTCGAGTTTGAGTTGCTTTTGTACAGCGGTTGCCGTCTCCTTGGAGTCTCCGGTCAACATAGCCAGATGCACGCCTAAATCTTGAAGCCATCTAAGAGCCAAATGAGACTCCTCGCGTATGATATCAGCCAATGAGATCATTAGTGCCAGTTCCTCGTCAACACAGACGAACACAACGGTTTTGCTTTCGGCGCAGAGTCTATCGTATTCAGTCTCAAATTCAGGGGTTAGCTTCACGTCCAATCTTTCCAACATTGCCGGGTTGCCAATATCGATAAAATGACCCTCGACAACTCCAGATATACCTTGGCCTTCCATCGTTTTGAAGTTGCTGACATCAGGCAGTTGGATCTCTTCGACATCATTCACGAAATCAGCAACACACTCTCCCGTGAACTCGGTCACAACGGCTGCCGCTAACGGATGACTTGATTTGCTTTCCAAAGCGGCTGCCCAGCGCATCACATCATTCTCTTCATCTTTACTTGCTGTCATAAGATCAACCACCTTAAGATAAACTGTACAAGGTCAACGTTCTGAACCGACCACACTCAAGACTAAGTCATAGAAAAAAATAACCATTTTAAAATAGGCAACACTTTTTTCATTCACCAGTTGAATCGTCTTGTGTTGAAAGGAGTAATGCAACTAATATTACTTAAGGTGGCTCTGATATAGTAATCCTCGCAAAACTTTATGCTATTCGAACAAACCCGCGTGACCATTCGTTTCCGCGGGAATATGAGCTAAAGAATTTTCGATCACCTAACATGGTCAGTTGCTCACGCCATCTTCAAACTTATGTTCAAATTTTGCATGCTGTATTTTATAAGTTATAAGTGTCTTTCGTTGTACCAAAAATTAAAAATTGACGGAAGTATTTCGTTTTTAGTTATTAAAGAAAATGCCATTACAGAATTTTTTAATATTCTGGCTGTTGTTAGTAAAACGATGCATGAAAAAGTCGGTGCTCCTTTTTTAAGCACACGAAACAAAAGAACGTTGGCACTTATTCCCCAGGGACCAACTGAACAAAAGCCATGGCGGCCATGTTGGTGTTCCAGACAAAAGAGTCTGAATAAAATTCTTTTAATTGAATTGGAACACCAACATGGCGGCTGTGAAGTCATGTGCAAACGCTCTGTAGGCTATTTGTAGAATGAATTTCGCACGCGTGTGTGACCGTAACAACGAATATGTGTTATCAAACCTATTAAAATATATGAACATGCCAATATCTGCTCCATAAAACCCAAGAATATAAAGTTTAGAAATTTAATAGAGTTTGCGAGTTCACGGCAACCAGGTATAATATCATAATTTCGTTCGCTACTCTGCATGGTTTTTATACTGTCAATGAACACAAAACCTATTCGATTTGTTAATTATCAATAGCAATCACTATGGACAAAGACGTTGCCCAGAAGCACTATGCTGGAGTGTCGAAACGTTAGGTCGCGAATGCAATTTGACCGGGTATTGCATTCATTTACTAAAACCAGAGTAGCGAGCGGAAACTTCGAATTGCGAAGTTGGGAACAGAATTAGGAATATTTTATATAGAGTATGTAAGAAATAATATTAAATATTCATATTGCATAAATTTGCCGCCAAACACACAAATTCAATCTCACCTGAAATTTTCCTTCGGTCAAAGTCCCTGTTTTATCAAATGCGAGAAATTCGATTTGGGAGAGAGCTTCGAGAAAAGTGCCTCCTTTTATCAGCGTCCCAAGGCGTGCCCCACCGCTTATTCCACAGATAACTACCACAGGCGTGGCCATCAGGAGAGCGCATGGACAAGCGGTGACCAACACGATGAGCGCTCGTTCTCCCCAAGTCTTGATACTGCCCCCGTACACACCAGAGAGATGTAAAATCAAGGGTATCAGGAAGACTATGGCGGCGAGTAGCACGACCAAGGGGGTATAATAGCTCGCAAATTTATTCATCATTATTTCAGTTGGCGAGACATTCATCTGCGCGTCTTGCACCATCGCTGCAATTTTTGAAATCGTTGATGACGTTGATGAAGAGGTTGTCTCCAGTTCAAGGTAGCCATGTTGGATAACAGTACCGCTGTATGCTTGGGACTTCAGAGTTTTCTCCACGGGCGCAGCTTCGCCTGAAATTGAGCTCTCGTCTACAGATGCGCTACCTTTCACCACTACTCCATCCAATGGAATCAGTTCACCTTGACGCACTGCTATTATAGAACCTAAACAAGAACCAGAAAAACGTTGTGTGGTTAGAAAGCTCTGATTAAATAACTGGGTTTTTCTAAGCACTATCATGTAGCAGATAATGGTCAACCCGCGGATCAAATTTACCTATTTTTCTTTTATTACTTTCAACATTATTTTCTGAAATTGATCCATTCTGGTACCTATAGCGTAATCTTTTTGTGTAGGGCGACAAGACGTCTTAGCTCTGGGTACGCGAACGACTTTAATTGGCCTCTTTCTACTGCTTCGTTACGTTAACTAGTTGAAGGCCACAAATTGATCATGCATATTTGACAATGTTGACTTTGACGTTGTGGTTAAATGTAATGACTAATGGTTCAAACTCATAAGCGATTAACTGTAGACTAGAGACTGACGATCGTATCCCTCTAGATGAAATTCGAGAAGAGAGGAGATCGCTGTCGATTTGTTGAGACGAACCACAGAGGCGTAGCCAGTGCTGGGGCCGGGGCCCCGGCCCCCCTGGCAAAATTTTGGGGCCCCACTGATAAAATGTATTGTATAAAAAAGGGAATCCTTGATTATATAGCTTCATGTTGAGACCCGTTGGAAAATTAGATAGCTTAAGATCTACGACGTCGACGTCAGCTAGGACGTCAGGGCAAAGCAGAGGACTGGGACCAGGACGTCGTCCTAAATAAGTCGATAGCTCAAGATCCACGACGTCAAACATTTTGGGCGACAAGCGGAAGTAAATTGGTATAGTTTTTGAAGTGTGCATGTGTTCTCTCAATTTGCTCGTGCTCCACCAAACGTCGACAACGTAACAACAAGAGTTTTACTGTCGTGGATACAAGAGCACAACAAACGATAATGGTAATGAATTCACCGTCTCCTTTAAATTCATTTTCAAAAGGATGTGAATATTTAAGCGCATTAGATCATATACATATGTATTTTGCGCTATATAAATTTTAAATATTATTTATTATTGTTTTTTATAGTTTAAATGTCTACGTCGTGAATCTTATTGATTTAGGACGACGTCCTAGTCCACTGCCTCTGCTTAACCCTGACGTCCTAGCTGATGTCGAAGTCGTAGATCTTTTAAGAGGCTGTCTCCCTAAAAACCGACCACTTATATTTTACGTAAAAAGTAAACGCACCTAAAACTTTATGACCAGGAAGGTTTGGGCTTTTAATTACCTGAATCGGTTTTATTTTTCTCAAATTTTTTATTTTTATCCAGATATAGCGATCAATAGTCCCAGGCATCTCGGAAGCAAAATGGCGGTTGAAAACTACTAAATTCGGTTGCCGCATACGCGGAACTCTGACTTCCAATCTCAATTCCGGTTGGATATTTTTTAACAACAAGTGGTTGAAATTTATCGTTAATACTAACATCCTTGATTTCATGTATTATTTATTCAAAACTTTGCACAACGTAACCACGTCTGATCCGCCTTGTCTGTACGGCCAACATACCACGTCGAGTAGAATTTGCTATTCCCGAATCTGGATTGAAATTTCCACAATTAACTACCACAGTTGTGTTATATAATAATTAGTTTTAGTATAATTACATAGGTGATTATTGAAAATTCTCCACGCTGATTGGTTGCCGTTGAGGTGATTATTACGCGATAATCACCTAAGCGATTTTCAAAATGGCGGCCGAAGCCTTTTTGTCAATTAAATGACGAAGAAATGTGTATTTTTTTATTTTTTCCATATAATCACCTATGAAATTATACTAAAACAATTATTCACCTAAGGCTCGGTGATTATCGTGAATAAAAACCTCGACTTCGTCTCGGTTTTTATTCACCGATAATCACCTCGCCTTCGGCGAATAATTGTTAAATAATATGTTATTTCGTGTGAGTAGTGTCAATATGCGGATTCTGGCTACTCTTTGGTTAATACTTCATGTAAGGAGAATTATAGTGGATCCGGGCAAGTACGGGCACGCCTGGAATCCCATTCCCGGAATTCCGCCTTCCCGGAATAGAATCGATGACGTCACTTCCGGTTGCCAAATTCCCCGCGCCGCCCTAGGGGTCCTCTGCCTGCCGGACCCCCCCGTCCTCGCGCATCCGTGGTCGCGAACACGCAAGCACGCAAGTACGCACAGACGTGCTCTGACAGTTTGCCGCAAATCCTCGTGGGTGTTGACCCGGTATTTCGGAAGCCCCTTCACACCGTCCCCCACATCGCCCGCAAGCCCGCCGCACCCGCCGCGTCCCGCATGCTTGTTGGAGTTTTGGTGGAGTAAATGGTTGAGAAAAGTTTGTGTATAATAAAAGGGACCATGTCAATTACCAGAGTATCAGACTTCTCCGGAGACTCGTTTGACTTTGAGGAACCTGTCGGAAACAGATTTGGGTCTGAAAGCATTGGACTTGTGGCGGAGGATGGCGGACCCTTACTCCTCCAGCTGAAGGACTGCTTAATTGGCTTACGGGATCAATAAGGACAAGAAGTTTGGGAAGAACTTCACCATCCCACTGGCGGTTGGAGACCACAAGGACTTCTTATCGGCCTTGGAAGTACTGGAGAGAAGATGTGCCGAAGAGGTCGGAAAGTCCGAAACAAAAGTCATAAGATGCTTGTATCGGAGTGGGAAACAACCCGTCCTATACGCAAAAATCGACAAGACCACGGAGATGTATAAGGATGGGGAAGGGGATACAGATCCCATGAAACCCATCGACAAGCACTTCCATCTGGATGCTTTGGTTAGGTTTCCAAGCATATATGTGTCCGGGGATATGGTATCCGTTCAGGTACTACTTCAGAAGGGGGTATACCTGAGGGAAAGGAAGGCGGAGCCTTGGAAGAGGCTTTTGCGTTCGACTAGGGGTAAATAGATGAGTACCTGAATCCATTCAAATTTTAATGTTCCTTTGAATATTAAAATCGGTTTGTTAGGATTTCTACTGTCTTAAATCCATGTGTCCTATTGCCATGGTATGTATTCCGTCTTCGCAGATGATGCGTTTGTCGTTGTTTGCGGACAGTCCGACTTTGTTGACGTTTTCGGAGTACATAGTTTGATGGTAACTACGGAGTCCGTTCATTTCCACCATATGTTTCTTTCCGGGATCGTTCATGCAGTTGACGTAGTCGTCGAATGTAAGACCACCCTTTACGATATACCCTCGAACACCCTTTGCCTTCTTTTTCTCTGATCCATCGCTCATCCTGAAGGCATACATCTTTGCTCGTATGGCACACGCGTCGTTTATCTCCTCTCCACCCGTTTGGTTTTTCATGAAGCCGAGTTTCATTTTGTTGTCAGAAAAGTACATTGGGTGGTCTTCGTCGTAGTTGCTGTGGTCGAAGTATTTGAGATGGTCACCTCTTTTGAGAATGTCTGCATCCACATCATCTGTCCTGATGTGTACGAATAGGCTGTCTGTGTCTGTCATGACCAGTCTGACCTTATCGTTCCATGTGGGTTTAGCGTAGTTGTACCAGAAGTCGTATATCTCAACTTTCGAGTCGTATATCTCAACAGTCTTCCTCGTCGAATTCTATTCCACGGTGTATCTTCTTGAGTTTCAGCCCGAGTTTGAGGTAGAACTTTAGGGTTTTGTGGTGGACGACGTACCTATCCTTATCGTTAAGATTACATATTAGCTTATCGACTTTTCCGATCTTCATCCTTTCGGGTGCTAGGGGATAATCGTTGTGAAGGCTGTGGAGGCTGTCCGGATATTCCAGGTCGACTTCCAGAAAGCATGGGTAGTCGCGCCATTTTTCGAATTGGTCTTCCGTCATCCATTTAAAGTTCTGAACTGGAAGGGGTCTTGACATGGCAGATCCGTAGAGGTTGTTAGCATCCCAGTAGCGGAAGTAGCTTTTCTCTTTGTTCGGATCGTAGTCCTTTAGGTGTGGGTTGTTTGCTTTGGCGTATCTCGTTACGGCCATGCATATTCCATCACGTATGCCCTTTTCGATCATAAGGTACATATCCGGATCGGTTATTTGGTCTAGTTTTACTCTGGTGAACTTTAAAGTCTTCGAATACGTCTGTGAGAATGGTGATGTCCGTTTTGAGGTAGACCTCCCATAGGGTCTTGCACTCAAATCTGTTCCACACCTCATGTGCTCTGGTGTAATCCTCGTCGGATATTCCTTCGTTTGTTAGCGACGAGAAGAATTTTTCCTAGGGGGGAAGGCATGTTTCGTTCAGTTTTTCCATGCTGTCGATGTATTCGTATGGGAATACACCCTTCTGTTTTAGGATTGGATCCTTTCCGACGAATTTCTCCAGATAGTTGAATCCGTTCTTGGGTAGGTTTTCTGCCAGTTTTTGTAGGGAGGATTGTAGGAAGTTGGCGCTGTCGATAAATCTCAGGTTGAAGGCCTTTGTTTTGCCGTCTTTGTTTCCTGGTACGTTGGTCCTTAGGACTTCTTTGGAGATGCTCTTCTGTTTTTCCTCGCTTAAGGGGATGCTTGTTACGTTTTCCCCGTTTGCGGCTAGGCTGGGTAGGAAGAGCTGCTCGTCGTAGCCTTCAAGGTTGTGGAATAGTGCCGGGATGAAGTCTGGCTTACTTGCCCATATGTTGCATATGCTGTGTGCTGCTCCCCGGTATTTTCCCGTGAAGTGGCAGTGGTCCCTGACTTTTCGGTATATGCTGCCGCTGTCTGGGTAAAATAGTTCCCAACCTCGTTCCCAGGCTCTTTGCTCTTGGGAAGCAAAGATCCTGGTCGGAGCTGGTCACGTGAACCCCCAGATTTTGGGGGTAAATTGAATTTGACCTCAGGGAGGGGTAGTAGAGGAGTCTGTTTGTTGCGTTTGGAAAATTGCAACTTTATGTGTTATAATTTCGGATGATAAAAATGTAATTTGCAACAAGAGATTGTGAAAGGAACTGCTCTAAATTCGTACCGATCATGACAAAGACTTCCTGCTATCCTCAATGTCATCAATAATAAGTGTTGCGTTACATTTCAAGTGAGAAGCTGGATCATATTTCACTTGCAAGGAAAACACTCCACACGCGCCTGGCTTGCGAAGTTTAGCACGTATCGCCGTAGAAACATATATATCTTCTACACAGACTGATCGATCAAACGGTATTAAACGAACGATATGGTTCTTTATAGTTGAAGTGTATCCTGTCTGATATTCAAAACAAAAGATTTATTTTATAACGGGATCCTTTGATTTCCCAAACATCGCCAACATGTGTAAACAATAGTGCTATTTTGACTGTAAAAGCTAAAGCACAGGATTAAAACCCGTTATGGACTGGCTATAAAATTCATTTCATTTACATTGCTGAAACTCAACGATCAAGAAAAATAATGTCGAAGTGTAGCTAGCTATCTGTTATCACACAAACGCCAAGACTCCTCCGTGCGTTTCCGTGCGTGCGGTACAACTTGAATATCTAGGACGATATATGCACCAGACACTGGTATTGTACTTTATATAAATTATTTCATATTTTGTGTATACAGTAATTTGCAACATGTATAATATTAGACCTTTCATTGACATTGGCATTGTCCATTGAGGGCTTTTTTGAAGAATAATCCAGCTTTTTTAGACTTGTATAATGGATTAGTGCCGCTGTGAGTTATCAATATTTAAATCAACTTTAATGCTTAACGTATTCTGTAATATAAGCGACATTTTAAAAGTTTAATCTGTTTTACCAAAAAATATTGGAGGCAAACAACCTATCAATCAATGGAAACTTTAAAAGGTTTGTTACTGTAAAACTCATTAATATAAGCGAGACTTTGTACGTGTGCATCATATACCGGGTGTCCCAAAAAAAAGTACTCCTGTTTGATTCGTAATAACTTCTAAACAAGTAAAGCTTTTAAAGATAAATAACTTGCATTAAATAGAGGAAGGACTAACTTAGATTTTGATATATTACAGTTGTGTTTTACTTAAAAATTCACGGAGATATTAATGTTCAAAATCGGGAGCATATTTTGGGATGTGTCTAAAATTAGCAAAAATCGGCATATCAAATATTAACTCCAGCGTTAATTTGTTTGCTTAATGACATATCAGGCTAACTTGTATTTCAGCGAATTATCGTTAGGGTTTGTAAGGGATATGGCGTAGATTTAGACATCTTACATGTAAGTCTTAGCTCATTGTTTCCTGAAATATGAACGTTCGAAATTATGCAAGTATTTAATATTAGGTCTTCACAAACTTAAAAGTACATGAAAGACCATGGAAGGCAGGCGCTTAAATTTTTCTTAAATAGCCTAATTTTTTATGTTTTTAATGGGTTCAAACAGACTGAGTTGATTATTTCTCGGTTAGAGCAGGATGAATATTATTCTTTATTGAAGGAAATAATATTGGTTTTTGCAAATACACATCACCGTATCAACGCTACTATTTTGTTAGGTTTTGTTCCAAAAATGTTGCATGTCTCTGGGGAGTTGCTTAATTGTTATGTCTTATGGAGTTATATGGTTTGATTGTGTTTCATATAATTCTCAGTTTACTCTGAACTTGCCAAGATTAAGAAAAGGCAAAAGAGTTTGGGTGTTCTTAACAAGATTTCAAAACGTTACAGAAGTTAGAAGTGCTTCACAATTCCATTGTGACAGCATGCCCTAATTCAGAACTATGAACGATCCATGACAATCCTTCGAGATGCAGTGGTCTCATGAAATAAGGAAACGTATTCGTGCTAGGAACATACGCGAATTTCGGACGAATAAATCTTGCTTGTATTTTGTAGATATAATAATGCTTTGTTTCATAATAAACAATTTGTCAAGTGTCATTTATTTACTGGTAATCGTGCATGTTTCAGTCGGGCAAATCTTGATTAATATTTGATACGCCGTTTTTTGCATATTTCAGACACATCCAGAAATATGCTCCCGATTTTAAAGATTAATATCTCCGTGAATTTTTAAGTTAAATACAACTGTAATATATCAAAATCTAAGTTAGTCCTTTCTCTATTTAATGCAAGTTATTTCTCTAAAAAATCTTTACTTGTTTGGAAGTTATTACGAATCGAACAGGAGTACTTTTTTTTGGGACACCCGGTACAGTTTATGAATTATGTATATCCCTGATAAAACGTAGGACACTTTATACCAGATGTAATAAAAATACTTTGCTAAACCTTTTCTGCTGTCATTCCTTTGCATTTAAGGGGAGAGGGTAAATGGCGATATAATTTATAGGAGATGCTGTGCAATATTTTGGCTTCAACCAACAGGTACTCGTGCAGACAAAAAAGGAAATTCATGCAGTTGAGAATAATGAATTGTCGTATGTCAGCTGTGCACTGTCGATTTCAAACAATTTTGTACGTTATATTTTATCTTCCTGGTGTTTAATATAAACGATGATAACCTTTTAAAAAAAATCTAGAGCAATATGTCTATAAACAGTTTTAGAATCAATAGAATGGATATTCAATGTGTATTTGGCTTGTGTCCAAATGTGTCACGTTTAAGACCGGCAAGGCGCTAATCCTACGACCTATAAACAGTCGATTTTGAGACATCTGTTTAACAAAATTTATACCGTGTCCATATCAGAACAATTCATTGGCATATAATAAGCATATTATAAATATCAGAGCCAGAACAGAAACGTACGCGTGAAATTTAACTACGCCCGAACCGGCGAACCCCGAGAAAATAAAAATATTTCAAAGCGTACAGACGGTACAGTCATACATTCTCGTTGCTTGATTTCCTGAATTTTCTGTTGCTATAAGAATCTGCATTTTAGCATGTTTGTATAATTTAAAAGCAAACAGAAACCAATTTAGCAAGTAGTTTGAGGTATATATGATTCTCGAAGATGAATTAGATGATTGTACAGAACGGCCACTCCTTGCAATCGAACTGCAAATTGCGGAAGTGGAAACATGTAATATGAGACTTTTCCATCCCCCTCTTGGGCTATCAATTTTCTATGGGTCACGTGACCAGCTCCGACCAGGGTCTTTGCTTCCCAAGAACAAAGAGCCTGGGAACGAGGTTGAATAGTCCAGAGCACAGGTAGCATCTTTCGCTTGAGTTGTAGTCTTTTTCGTCCTTCGGAGACATATTTATTGGAAACTTGGATTTGAAGTGTTTGTCGTACAGCTTTGCGGCGGCTTCCGACATTGCTTTACAAAATTCCTTCATGAGGTCGTGGTCGTCGTCCTTTTTTCTGATGATAACCATGGTAGGTTCGAATCCCTCGGTTTTCATGTTTGATGTGATGTCGAATCCGGCCATATATGGTACGTGTACTTTTCTGAACCTCTTTCTTGTGCCTAGTCCGACTTTTTTGTCTTCCCAGTGTTTGTCCGGAATATCCATGATCATACATTCGGTGTCGGCTTGTATTGAGAACGGTACATCCGTGGTGTGTTTGTGGTTTTTAAACGTTATTATTGGTTTTTCCTCCTGTTTCTTCCCGTTTGCCTTTGTATCGCCTACTGCAGCCGGAAATATTGTTCGCTGTCGACTTTCACAACAATCCTTGGTGTGACTATTCATAAGTTGTTCTGTTCCAAAATGATTTAGACAGTACGGACAGAAATGTTCTGATCTACCATTCCCACTTACCTGAATGGAGAGGAGTCGGCTTAGACACTTTACGGTGCTGAAGTGGTCATCATGCCAAAAGAGGTTGATGACCTTTTCGTACTCCTCGGTCGGTTCCGTTAGCAGTTGGACGTATTTTGCTGCTATCAGACGATCACTATCCGGGTCTGTTTCCATGATCTCCTCCATACCAAAAACGTTAATTCCAATGTCATTATTTTTTGAGAATATTTTTACGTCCTTAACAGCAACCGGAAATGTTAGTCCTTCCCAGTTGTAGTTTTCGGTTTGTTCCTTGAGAAGTTTGCTGACAACGTTTGCTTTCTTCTCTACTGGGTGTAGGGCACGTGTGACCGCGTACTTGAAGCACATGTCGTCTTCGTTCTTTATGTTGATGACCGTCTTCTTTCTAGTAATGAATTTAGGGAGTTCGGAAAATCCGGCTCCCCTCACGATCTGGTACTTTGTGACCTTTATAATCATTTTGATGGTTTTCTTTAGGGTCCATCCCGATCCGCTCTTCTGGTATTCGGATATATCCTTTGAGATTTTTTCGGTCGCTTCGTCGTACTTCTCTGAGGTGTTGGTCGTGGGAAAGATGCTGGATGTGAAGCTACTTGGGTAGTAGGTGTCCGTAGTGACTTCTCCTGTAATGGGATCTGTTTTTTCCATAATGCATTCTAGTCTGATTTGTACCTTTATGGGCTTTTTCAGGGAATCAATTAGTTTTAGGACTTCCTCTTTTGATAAGGATATGACCTGTTTGTGGGTTAATGGGGCGGTTACCGGGATTGTGTACCCCCTTAACGTTTTACCGTGTGCATGTTTGATGTCTGTGATGGTTGGGGGTAAAACTTAGTCTGCTTCGCTGGTTGCGGATTTTGTTTAGTTTGTCCTCAAGTTTTAGCTGGAGTTTGGCGCATTTCTTCTTACCCTTCCACTTACCCTCTGCAATCCTACGGTTTTCCTCGGCCCGTCTTTCCCGGGCTCTTGCGTACCGCCGTAGTCGTTAATTGTGTTTCCTTCTTCCACTTTTGGGCCTCGGCTTTCCAGTCCGTAACTTCCTTTCGGCGTTTTTTCTCTTCCTTAGCGATGTCGTTCTTCCACTTCTTTGCATCCCTTATTTCCCTTTTCGCGTCGGCCTCGGTTTGTTTTCTCCGTTTCCGGAACTGTCTTGCTGCCGATTTAACTTCCTTTCCGACGATCTTCCTCTTCTCCTTCTTGATCAGTTCGTCGAAGTGGTTGTTAATTTTCCCTTCTATTTCTAGACCTCTCTCCCTGGCCTTCTCAAGGACGTTAGTCCTCATTCGTTCAATGGATTCGAATTTTCTGTCCGAAATTGGAATACTTGGATTAAAAGTATTCATTGCTTTTATTATATAGCAAAACTTATCTATAAGGTGGTTTTAAGGTTGATTCTGTTTTTCCAGACCTAAAAGGTTTGAAAAAGCAATGAATACTTCCAAGTTTTTCGGACGATCGGACGTATGGGAGATGTCCCCTTTATTGTATAGGATTTGTTTTGGAAAAGTTGATTCTGTTTGCGAGACATATTTTCCGCACCTGCGTTCCTAGACTTGAAAACCCAACCAGATCACTACCTGGCAACCCTAATCAACTTGACCCTGAAGGGCTTCTTCCATTTCGGATTCTATCTGCATATCGTCCAGCATTTCCTCCTCCCAGTTCAGTACCTCGTCCGACATTTCCATTATCTCCCTACGTATTTCATCCATTTCTTCTGCTTCCTCTTGTCGCTCTACCATGTGCCAGAGTCTGGGGTAGAGGAAGCGGGTGTAGGGGTAGCTGATGCCGTTCGGCACATCTAGATAGATTTTATCTTTTTTATCCTTCTGATTTTCGATGCGGCAATAGTACACCCGCGTGAATTCCGAAATGGTTATTGAAACCCTAATACCTTTTGGTTCTCCCAAATTATTTACGACATGGATTTCGGCCCCCTTTCCCATCCACCCCATTCCGAACTTAACTTTAAGCCTTGCCGGACCGTAACCGGTACCGATTTCCATGATAAACACAATGTCCTTGTATTCCACCCGTCTAAGCATCCTTTCAATATGATCCATTTTTTCGAACAGTTAAAGTAAAGTTGGGCCCTCTTCCTGAATTGTCTCATGGTTACTTTGTTTATATGTAGGAAGTCTTGTCTATAAGCTGTTGATTCCATCTATAGGACAGGTCGTCCGCACCTGCGTCCTATGGTCTGAAAACCCCACCAGGTCACTACCTGGCTAGATTTTAGCATGAAGGTGTATGAAAACACCCTATTTTAGGGCAAAAACACCGCTTTCAGGTTTAAAATGCTTATTTTTAGGCAGAGGATCCACAATTGCGTCACTTAGGTTTTGGCAGCCTGACTAGATCCTGGTAGGACAACTCCCATTTCGTTTAGCTTCTTTCCTTTATAGTTGCCGGGGGTAAGGAAGTCAGCAGGACCCAGGTTGATCACGTCTCCCTTTTCCTTTGTGTTTCTGATGTAACATGTTTCGCTGTTTAGCGATAACTAGTATACCCTCCTCCCCTCTCCATGCTATGTCCGGCATTACTTTACGTATTTCAGCGTTTTTTCCCATTAACCCACTTCCGAAACCATATCTTATCAATTTTCTATTTTCGTGATCGATTTTTTCTACAATAAACATCATGTCCTCATAATTGACCCTTTTACACATCCTTTCGATCCGTGTTACTTTTTCGTGGCAGTCGATGAATAATCCATGCCTACGTTTTCTCCTTATGACTGATCGTTCCATGGTTCCTTTGTTTATATGTAGGAAGTCTTGTCTATAAACTGTTGATTCTGAATTTGAGGTACTTCTGAGCAGACTTAAGATTACTCGCAAGTTAACTCAGATCTACTTGCAAGTTAACTCAGATCTACTTGCAAGTTAACTCAGATCTACTTGCAAGTTAACTCAGATCTACTCGTGAGATACCCCTGACTAGATTTAAGACCACTCGCAAGTTAGTTAAATCCTGCTATAAATAAAAAGGAACCATGTCGGAAGCAAACCCAGATACAACGGCAGTACCTGTCACAAATCCGGTAAAGATCCGCGTCAAGGATCCCAGAAGGGTGGAGGCTGGGCGTAGGCTTGCTAGGATCAGTAAGGAAGCAAAAGCCAGGAAGAAGGCACAACTCGAAGCTATCAAAAAAGAGGAGCAGAACGTTCTGATTGAAGAATCTGAAATATAATATTAATGCGACAGAACTACGTTTGCAATAATATAATATTGGAAAAAGCATCGATCTAAAAGCTAGAAGCGCCCAGTGACGAAAATTAATGATGACATATGTATGTTGATTTCAATTATGCGGCATACCGGAAGTATAGTACCGTGATGCGGGAAAAATATATGGGAAAGTATTTAAATAATAAGATTTTTGATAATAGCAGAAATATATAAAGCAGGAATATTCCTGGTCACTACGGAATATTCCCGGTTTTTACTAAACTTTCATCATCACACATTTGTTTACCAAACTTGCAAGGTACAACGCGTAAAACATTAAACGTAATGGCATAGAGGTAATGGTCAACTGTGTGCGTGACCTGTCGTTTTCTGTTGTTGGCAATGTGCTAGAATCAAGATATTTTCTATATTTATGATTTCCCAGAAGTTTCAAGTAGTTTTTAGTTTGAAACTACTTAACATTGCTTTTTTAAAACACAATACTTGACATGTGCTCTCGTAAGTATTTAGCGAATTATTCTGGCCAACAGTACTTGAACAGTTGGCAGTGCCAATTGTTTCCGTTTGCGAATTAAGCCGAATTTGATGGATATTGACAGCATTCTGTTGAAGAAACGCAAACAGATCCACACGAAATAACATATTATATTATTCAACTAATTATTATATAACACAACTATGGTAGTTAGTTGTGGAAATTTCAATCCAGATTCGGGAATATCAAATTCTACTCGACGTGGTGTGTTGGCCTTACAGACAAGGCGGATCAGACGTGGTTACGTTGTGCAAAGTTTTGAATAAATAATACATGAAATCAAGATTGAGATTGGAAGTCAGAGTTCCGCGTATGCGGCAACCGAATTAGTAGGAAATGTCGTCTTTAGACGGCCGCCATTTTGCTTCCGAGATCCCTGGGACTATTGATCGCTATATCTGGATAAAAATAAAATATTTGAGAAAAATAAAACCGATTCAGGTAATTAAAAGCTCAAACCTTCCTGGTCATAAAGTTTTAGGTGGGTTTGCTTTTTACCTAAAATATATGAGTGGTTTTTAGGGAGACAGCCTCTTAAGCTATCTATTGTCAATGTTGTCGGAATCTTCGTCGTGAAGCATCGGAAAAAGTGATACGGAAATCGGGAAAAGTGCTACGAAAGCAATTGTAATGTTATTCTCCGGAAATTTTTTTTACCAAAACCGTTGTCGACGGGGGGGGGAGAGATTTAAAATGTTGTGGTCCGGAAATTTTTTTGCCCCCACCTGGGTTTTGGCTGCCCCTCCTGTCCAAAAATCCTGGCTACGCCTCTGACGAACCATAGCTGCCTATAATATGTTTCTCTACTCACACGAAATTGCCAACGTCTTGACGGACGACCCGTCATTGCGATGGCCGCGGGCGGTGCACCGCGAACGTCCTGGGACCATTTGTTCCCTCCCCCGAGTTTCCCCTTCTGCCACTCCGCAAAATTAATTTTGGCCCCTCCGCTCCAGATTAGTATCATTATAGCTAGGGTCATGCCTTCTTGCATGCTTGTTAAATCCTACTAATCTGACCTATATGCTCTGCCACAGTGACACAGTGGTTAAGAAAACACTTTTGGAGATAGTCCCTTCCCCCCTGCAAGGAAATATCCTAAAAAAAGGCTGTTAGCTGTCTGTAATTTATACCTGATCTACCAGGCAATTCACATTCTAAGCTCTCTTTTCTGTTGGCTTTCTGTTGCAGTCTGACATGCATGTTTTCATTTTTCGGCCATCGCGAACGCCTGAGCAGGCTTCTTGTTGTATTTGAATACGGCATTAGCTTAGCCGTAGTATAAATTAAAATATCAAGTGTGGTTTGCTCCTTAAACCATAACAGTATAGCGCGCTATTCTATAGTCTGAATAGTGCTGTGTCTATACGGACTATCCGTTGTCAGTTTATGAGGAGTTTATTTATTTTGTATGATAACACCCGCTTAAAACTAACACGCTCAAAATATACATTCAAAATTCTTAATGTTTGTACGTTTTTCAATCTGAAGCAAAAAATTATGTTTAGTATCTTATTTGCGATATAATGCTAAAAGAAAGAGATTTTAGTGCATGTGGTACGCTAAAGAGAAAACGATGTCTATACTTCAGTATACGCTTTGCTTATATTGCTGTACACATGCGGTCAATTTTATATTATCATGTTTCTCAATCTACAGATTATCTGAAGGTGAATTAAGTAAAATAACTGCATAAACTAGTAGAAAATAAAGTTAAAACAAAGTAATTTTGAGAGGAACGTCAAAAAGATCTTTTAATTTTGAACGCTTATCATCACAAATACGCACTATAGAAAATTCCTCAATGAATGTCTCCTAATGAAACTTTGTGTTAAATACGGTTTAAAATAACAGGCACGTAGCGTTCCTCGCTAGTTCGATTCTGGATTATATAAAGCACTGGCTAAAATAAATAAATTTTATCCTTAAATTGGACTTTTCGTTGATTGGTGTGTCAATCGTTGCTATTCCTAATGGATGATTCCAGCTACGGACTAAATTTTTATTTCGGCAAGAAGAACAAAATCCATCACCCCAGCTAGAAAAAGCATGTTAAAATTAGTAAAACTGCAAAGGTTGGTTGCGAGATGTTGTAAAATAAGGAAAATATAGCCCTACGAAATTTGCAAATTTTGTATTAATTTATATTACGCACGGGGAAGTGCACCACTTTCAGCCCAAATGTGGTACATTTTCCCTATAATCCCCGAGCCGACGGCGCAAAGCGCCGTGCGAGGGTACTAATTCCCCCGGCTATTTACACCCGGGGAAACGAAAGCATTAGCGAAGTCTAAAGTTCACCAATGATCGCGGGCGTGGCTCATTAGGGAGCTTAAGCGTGTAGGACGGCAACACGACGACGACGCCAACAAATACAATGAGTCAATGAAAATAAATAAATAATTAAAGTCCCAGGAGAGTTTCAGACGTGGTCGTCGTTCTGTTTACAACGGCAAATCACAGATTTTCACGTCTTTTATACAACGTCTGTACTTCAAGCCGTAACAAGTGCAACTTAAAATTCGGTCAGTAGAACTCTTCCCAAACATAAAGCCAATGTTTTCAGCTTCCTATACTGTATTAAATTCATAGGAATTATAATATACGACAAGTTTTCTTTACTATCATTTATTTGAAGGAATTTGTTTTCGCCGTCGTGGTCGTGTTGCCGTCCTACATGCTTAAGCTCGCTATTGTCCGTGGGTGGTCATCCTCACTGATCTCAAAAATATGGCGGACTGTCATGATAGCGAACACTGTGATTGGTCAAATTTAAGGTTTGCATTATAACGACTGCATGACGACAACGAAATAGCAAACATTTCTTGACTTGATGCATGATTAATAAATTTCTTGCAAATATATTTCATTTTTGCTCGCATTTTTGCAAAATTTTGTAAATTTCAAGAAAGAAAGAAAGGGCGAAATAATCGGCTAAAAGAAGGGAGCTGACGTTAACGAAGGTAAGTTTGTTTTAAATATTGGTTGTAGCCTATATAATTGCTTTAAAACCCGACAGCCTTTGCGTATATGAAACAGCTAAACAAGACAGCATATAATTTCAGTGTATCTTTAATATTGATTCCCTTTTTTATTATATTGAATTTTTTAAATAAAAAAGAAAGCAAAGTTATTTGCATGCAAGAATTTGAAATCATTTTATTGCAAACTCGAAGTTTATCGATAAAGCCATTTAATTAAAGGCAGTTTAGTCTCGAGTTTAGTTTTATAAAAAACACTTTAAAACGTTTTGCGAAGCGTTTGTGGTTGAATTTTACCTTAAATTGAAGTTTATATGTATAGGTAATCATGCGATGTTGCTTGTACAATTAGGGATTAATAGTGCGAGTGATGTTTGAAAATTTTGCCATAATTGGACGAGCCGCCGGAGCGAGTCCAATTTGGCAAATTTCCAAACATCACGAGTAAATAGTAATCCCTAATTGTACGAGCAACATCGCATGATTACTTGTTTATTAGTAGCATGACAAAATTGGATACGTACTTCTCAATTTCAACATCATATTCTCTCGCCAAAGCCCAGTCCTGCCAGACTTTCAACAAAAATTAGGTGCTTTTGTTTGTATTTTCATTGAGTAACTTCTTTTGTTCAAGTAAAATTTGGTGCTTTTGTTCGTATTTTCATCTAGTTCCTCCACGGCAATTTCATTTCACATTTGTGTTTAAAATATCTTTCCGCCATTTTGTTTGTTTTGGGAAAATCATTAATTGTACTGCAGTACAATTAATGAAATAATTGTACTCCTCTCAACCAATCAGAATCCAGTAATTTTGTCATGCTAATAATAATAATAATAATAATAATAATAATAATAATAATAATAATAATAATACGTACCTAACATACATATGTTGGAAAATTGATAATTCTGTAATTAAAAGTGATATTTTTGGGCGATTTTTCATTTGTAAGAATATTCTTAAAAAATTATCGTGTTACCATAACAACTACCTTAGATACTCCATGTTCGGAAAATAACATTGGTTTTGTCAGCAAGGCGAGGGTTTCTGCATGCATGTATTTTCTAGTTGTACAAATTAATACAAAATTTGCAAATTTCGCAGGGTTGTATATTTTCCGCATTTTACAACATTTCGTGGCCAAACGTTGCAATTTTACTAATTTTAACATGCCCTTTCTAGCTGTGGTAATAGATTTTGTTCTTATAGCTTACCTATAGATCAAAACGTAGTCTATAGCTGGAGTTGCCTATTGGAAAATATTGTTAAACTCGGTAAAAGGGACTGCATGAGCCTAATTTCCAACAATACTTACCAATGGAAACATCTTCAATGGGTACCAGTTCCCCTGTGCAGGCCATGACTGCTTTGGAAGGCTTAGCTAGCATGAGACTTGAGATAGTCTTGTGGACGCGATAGAAACAAAACTCCTGTAGAAAGTTCGCCAGAATAAAGACGAATACCACAGCTCCGCCTTCGATCCACTGCTGAATGGCCAGCGTGCCTATCACTGTCACAGTAATGAGAACATTCAAATCGATTTGCAGATGGTAGATTGCGTGATAGCACTTCTTTAACACCGGCAACATTCCGAAGCTAATTTGAACAATAGCAACCCACATGTACCAGGAGGCATGAGAGAACATAGCTGCTAGCGCGATGCCGAATAAGACAGCTTGTACAGCTAGGATTGCAAGGAGGATTTTAAGCTGTCTAGGAAATCCATGATCGACTTCCGCCTCCGCCCCTGCATCCACAATGGACGCCCCAAGATGGCGTTTGTTCAAGGCTTCCAGCATTTCTGGCGGTGTTACTTTGTCCTGGTCATGTGATATATATGCAACACGGCCTAGGATATTAACTCTTATGGTATTAATCCCCGGTAGCTTGCCTAATTCCTCCTGCACGATACGACCCTCCTTGGGACAGCAAATATTCTGCACTCGAAGCTTCGTTGTCTGCAGGGGTGCCTCGTGGATAATCACGCTATCATGGACTTTAACACTGTATTTCAACTCTTCCGCGCAATCTGACACGAATTCAGGATTCTCGTCGCGTTCTGTGCACGAATTTTCCAAACAGCAAAACATGTGGTCGCTCTCATTATCACCATGGTGGTATTCATGCTTATGGTAATGTTTATGGCCATGATGTGGTTCAACCACGCAATGGTTTTTTATTTTCTCAGCAAAAATATAGGGAGATTGTTTTGCTTCATTAGGTCGACTTTGGGCCCGGTGTTTTACATCAAACGGGGGAAAATAAAACTTCTTCTCGTCTACGACTTTTGTAGAAGCGTGATTCCCATTTGTCTTTGCTTCATTGTGAGTGGGTATATGTAGGGATGCATCGGTTGGGTACATTCTAGCATGAGCTTGATGGTTTGGTGAGACATTATTTGGTTGGCAATTTACCGGCTTGTCGTCGTTTGGATGAAGAGAATCAAAGTTCTCGACCCGCGGTATGTATTCGCCTTCGCTGATAAGCGGAACAGGCATTTTCTCTTCAACTTCTTACTATATAGGAGAAGAAACGGACAAGATTAGTGATGATGCAGGTGTCATAGGCGTGGCAGTGTCTGTAGAAAAAGCATGAAGTGTTTTCGACTAAAACATCCTTGAATGCGTTTCATCATCTTTTAATGTGTTTTATCATCTTTTTAGGTAGTGCCACTGAACTTTATAAAATTATTGGAGAAACTGCACGGGGGGGGGGGGGAAAGCTTTGCCAATTGAATTTTACTAAATGACCCTCATCGAGCGGCGCCCAAGGGAATTTTACTAAACGACCCTCATCGGGCGGGACGTTTTAATAGCTAATTCGCCTCTTCTATGCTATTTTACTATGAAGTTCTGCGATAAAATGTACTTATTCATATACATGATAAAAAGTTTTTAGACGACGTTTCGACGTTAACAGAACGTCATTATCAAGTCAGTTAAAACTAAAAATGTTTGAATGTTAATACTAAGTAAGAACAATAGAATAATATAAATGAAATAATGGCAATAAAAGCCTACGGTCTTAAACAAAGAGTTTTGCATGGATGGATTCACTATGAACTTTTAAAGAGGGTTGTTTATCCTTTATGTAAAGCATTTCATAGACAAGACAATCAAATTTGTTCTGGCATTTCCTCAACACATGAAACTGACTTTCATTAAGTAAATCCTTATTTCCATTGGCTTCGCAAAAAGTTAAAACCCAAGTGTATCGAAAATCTACCAACACTGGTTTGCTTTTATACTTCAATAGTCATACAGATAAACGTCACAAAGAAGGCCTTCTAAAAACCATGGTACATCGCGCATATGCTCTTTCTTCTACCAGAGAAGCCCTTGACCAAGAATGTTCACGATTGCGTTCTACAGGGTGTCCCAAAAAAACCGGAAACTATTGAAATCACCAATAACAATTTAATTGTTAGAATTTGAATGCCTTAGCGCTCTGTTGGTTCCCACGAGTGCGTAAATGATTGACATAAGTAAATTTTATGCATAAAGAAACTGTTTAAGAAGCTGTTTTTAATTCCCAGGAGCAGAAAATCGCGCACTTTACTAGGAGATATTCCTAACTAAATTCTAATACATGCACCTTGTCAATATTTTACGCATCATTACGTCCAGCTGTTTGGTAGGGCATTCAAATTTAACAATAAGTGATTTCTATAGTTTCCGTTTTTTTTGGGACACCCTGTATTTTCACCCACCTTGATAATCCTAGTGGTCTCATCGACTCTACTATCCAGAAGGTCATTAAGGATTCATCATATCAAATAACGAGACACGGAATCGAGATACAGATGAAAGCAACGTTGTGAGATTCTGTCTGCCCTTTAAAGATCAAATCGTAGCAAATGCAGTCAGAAAACAAATGGTTGACCTGAGTCGAAAGATTGGTGTTCATCTGCAACCAGTGTTTACGAGCAGAAAATTGGAACAGCAATTAAAGTCGAGGGAAGTAAAAGTGCCAATTATAAATAGGAATCAATTGAGGAAATGCCAGAACAAATTTGATTGTCTCGTCTATGAAATGCTTTACATAAAGGATAAACAACCCTCTTTAAATGTTCAAAGCAGGGGCGGCGGAACATATTTTATTGGGGGGGGGGGCTAAATATTTTTTTCGTGACCTCCCCCCCCCCCCCCCCCCCCCCCCCCCCCCCCCCCCCCCCCCCCC
>CACRXK020004304.1:0-32281 GCA_902702795.2 Paramuricea clavata | reverse complement strand
GCCATTATTACTTGCTTTCTATATAACCACCTCTTATTTATAGCATGCATACTGTGCGCTTTATAATACTACAGCTTTGAGATTAATCCGGATGTTGACGATGACGTTATATTCTCCACAAAAGTTACGTAATCCGCACTTATAGATAATTGCATTTGCTTCCGAACGTGTTTACTAGCCCTAAATTCCAGATTTCTCCACTAGTTTAGCTTGCAGTTCCAAACTACGAAGTTCCCAATGTTTGAGTAGTTCTGGAAACGCGCATAAACGCATTATGATTAAACTAGAATAATGACATACAATGTATGCGTAAATTATCCATGTATACGTTCACCAAAACACGGCATATATAACATTTCTAAACACCATTGGTGATACTATAAAATACAAGTAGTTCTAGCTTCAATAACAAAAATTTTAATTTGGCTTAAGGCCCGGTCACACTACACAACGATAACGATACGATAAATTGTAAACACGCGATAATTGTCAAAAAAATGGTGTCAGTGTCCACGCAACAACGAAAATGATAAAATTATCGTTGAACGATAACGATAACGATTTTAAAATCGCTCACCTGAGCGATTTTTTTTTCAGTCGGACGATAACGATAAATTTTTGACCAATCAGCGCGCGTATACAAGTTATCGTATCGTTATCGTTGTGTAGTGTGACCTGGGCTTAAGAATGACGTTTCTGACAATCAGTGATAAAACACTTTGGAAAAAATAGCAAAAGAGCGTACATTTACAACACAATCGACCCCCCGCACCCCCCGTTCAATGTTGTGTGTGGAAATACAGGCGCAAAATGTTCCTTGTCAGCCACCCAACATTGTTTAGGGTGGGGGAGGGAGGGATAGTGGTTTTACGCTGAACAGTATTTGGAAAGGCGTAGATATGCATATATTATATCACTGTCCAAAAAGCTTTTGTCACTGATTCAATCAGTGACAAAACACTTTGGACAAAATAGCAAAAGAGCGTACATTTACAACACAATCGACCCCCCGCACCCCCCGTTCAATGTTGTGTGCGGAAATACAGGCGCAAAATGTTCCTTGTCAGCCACCCAACATTGTTTAGGGTGGGGGAGGGAGAGATAGTGGTTTTACGCTGAACAGTATTTGGAAAGGCGTAGATATGCATATATTATATCACTGTCCAAAAACCTTCTGTCACTGATTGTATACCATGGGCAAACACCTTGTATGTCATTTCCAACACTTTTGACGGGAGAAATGCACCTGGAATCCCATCAATAATTTCTGTCACCAATTTCTGAACTTTTTCCAGTGGCATATAATGTAGCTCTCCTTCTGTGTTAAACCATCTTACATAATCAGGAACTGGTTGTTGTTCAAAGGTAATATCTTCTTGTTGAATATCAGGGTTTATGATTGTGGTCGAATATTTATCTGCCCAGCAAGTTCTTCCTCCTTCTTCTTCCAATCTGTTTTGTAAAATTTGGTAATTTTCTCTGTAGCATCCTATATAACTTTCATCCAGGTCCCATAGTGTTGTAACTTCTTTCCACAAATTATTTTTAACGGGATAATAGCGTGTATTATCAAGGTTTTTACGGCATTCACTCTTTCCCAGGAAGGTTACCAGAGGGCTTTCGTCGTTGAACACGAAATTCTCTTCAGTTCCAATTCCACGTTGGACAACAATCGGTTGCTTACCATATTGCGTTCGCGCCAAACAGTTTTGTACTTCTCCAGCCATATGTTCCATGTTTTCTCGATGATGTTGATCTCCGATGACGTAATCTTTATGTACGGCTGTGCTGGAGAAAACCTCATTTGATAAAGCACGATTCTCAACAGCATGGACTCGTTCAACCGGGTTGCGTTTGCTGTGGTACTCGGCGAATGATTTTTGAGTCACGGATTTCAGTTTCAATACTCTGGCAAGACGAACTAGCCACACTTGCACAAGTGAATTGGATGGAGCTTCTGATGGCCCGTTATCTACAATGAAAACGAAATGCTCCTTTAGCCTCCCGGTGTCAGGATTTCGAAAATGTTTGTCAAGTGCAGGGTTAACCATCAATACAAAGATTTCGTTAAAAACCCTTTGGACGGTTTCGGGCTCAAAGTACGAAATATTGACCAGAGTGGCAGCTGCGCCAGTCCTTGTAATGGATACATGTTGGCCTCTTTCGTCTTTAACCTCCGACTTTGTCTCCATAAAAAGATGTGTCATAGGTGTGATGGCGTTGTGTGCTAGTCCAGCCCAGTCGTGATCTGGGAGAGTTATCTTCCTCCACGTTTTCCCCGGTTTTTGAACCGGTGATATATCTGCGTGAACCTTTGCTTTTGCGTCTTTTGAGTCTATCATTATACTACGTGAATTTAAATGAGCATGGTCCATTGTGAGGTTTACGTTGTGAGTTGTCCACCGTAGATTGACCACAAATTGCTCATTTCCAATACGAGGAGGCTTGTGAAGGGATAGACACGCGTTAATTCCTTTACCAGAGTGGTGTCTTTTTGCTTGATACGTACCTTCTTTAAAGTTTTGGGTGTAATTAAAGCAACTCGAAAGGCTTATGTTAAAGCCTTCGGGCGCCAACGCTAAGATAGTTTCTCTTGCGTGTTTCATGATGGTATTACTATCTGCAGCACGATAAAGCACGGTGTCAATAAGTCTTGGGTGGCTCTCTAATCCACCTCCAGCCCTGTCAATTCGATCTCCTTCACCAAAACAAAATTCAAGGACTCCAGCAAGATCTGGAAATTGATCACTCTTAAGAAGTCTTCCTCTCCCTTTAAACACGTGTCGAAGCTTTTCAAGCTTCATCTTTTGAAGCATTCTGTACTTCTTTCGTCTTGCTGGTTCTCCTGTTAAAATCGGATCTGCAGTCTGCTCGATGTTTCTCTTCATTTCCTCAAATAACTGCAAGTTAAGGCTTACTTGATCTTGAGAACGTTGGAAAACTCTTTTGTCCTGAACATTTGCCAACTTCGACATGAAGTTAACACTGGTGATTCTTGTTAAAATCGCATTTAAAGTGTCTCTGTCTCGCTTACTGTCAAGATATTGCAAAATTATACCAAAATCGTTTCCTATCACTTCCCGAACTTTTTCGTTCGTTGTACTTTGTTTCATTGCTGATATTTTGTGGATAGCGTTTAACGACCGCAGCACTTCGTCCCCTGGATTTTCTAAAATATAAGCTTTTCCATCAATATAGATTTGAGCAACATTTAAATGCTTACCCATTATCTCAAGTAATCTTGAAGACTCGATCCTGTAGGAAGGTTTTAATTCTTTTAATTCTTTGTAGATTTTGGCGACATCTCGAGTTGCTACGATAGGACCATTCTCAATAACGTATTTAGCTAATGTTAGCATTGCACCTAAATGTTTTTGTTGTTTTTCTGAACCTGCTTCACTTAACTTCTGAAAAAGTACATTGACGTTCTGGGAAAGATTTCCTGTCACAGAACTCCGAATGACTCTTTGCAGCTGATTTCCTTCTATCATAACAGGTCTAGACATTCTCTCTTCACATCTGCTCGTGTTACTACTGGCTATAACCCCCTTTTCCTTGTACCACTTTAGTCTTGGTCCCATCAGTGGAAGTACTTCTTCCGCCAGCTCCACTTCAGGCTTACTTTTCGCGGTCGTATTATCTTCGTTTTTCGTACTTCGTGTCTTTTCATTTTGTTTCTCGTCCGTCACCGTAACCTCAGCTGGACCTGCTTTAAAATAAGATAATAAATTTGGGCCTGTATGCCCTGTTTCCCTTGACGATTGTGCTAGATTCGTTTCAAGTGAAACTGCTGCTGCTTTGCAATCTCGCTTTCGTTTTAAAATGGTCGGCCTGTAACGCGTATCGCTTTTGTTTGTCGATTTTCGTTGAACGGGTATCTTCTCAAAGTCGTATTTTGGCAATTTAGACCGGGATGTTTTGACCTCAACATTTGCTCTTTTTTGTGGTGTTCTGGAAAGTTTAGGTGTTGTGCTGGAAGATTTAGGTGGTGTGCTGGAAGGTTTAGATGGTGTGCTGGAAGGTTTAAGTGGTGTGCTGGAAGGTTTAGGTGGTGTGCTGGAAGGTTTAAGTGGTGTGCTGGAAGGTTTAGGTGGTGTGCTGGAAGGTTTAGGTGGTGCTCTGGAAGGTTTAAGTGGTGTGCTGGAAGGTTTAGGTGGTGTGCTGGAAGGTTTAGGTGGTGTGCTGGAAGTTTCAGGCGGTGTGCTGGAAGGTTTATGTGGTTTGCTGAAAGTTGCTGGTGTGCAGGAAGGTTCAGGCGGTGTGTTGACAGTTCCAGATGTTGTTTTGGAAGGTTTAGGTGTACTGGAATATTTAGGTTGTTTTCTGGAAGAGTTAGATGTACTGAAAGGTTCAGGCAATGTGCTGGAAGGTCCAGGTGGTTTTCTGGAATGTTTAGCTGGGCCAACTGGTTTAGATGTGCCGACTGGTTTCGGTGCGCTGGAAGGCCTAGGTGGTGCGCTGGAAGGTTTAAGTGGTGTCCTGGAAAGTTTAGCTGTTGTGCTGGAAGGTTTAGGTGGTCTGCTGGAAGGTTCGGGCAGTGTGCTGGAAGGTCTAGGTGGGTTGCTGGAAGATTCAGGCGGTGTGCTGGACGGTTTATGTGGTTTTCTGAAAGGTTCAGGTGTGCTGGAAGGCTTCGGTGGTGTGCTGGAAGGTTTAGGTGGTGTTCTGGAAGGTTTAAGTGGTGTGCTGGAAGGTTTAGGTGGTGTGCTGGAAGGTTTAGATGGTGTGCTGGAAGGTTTAGATGGTGTCCTAGAAAGTTTGGTTGTTGTGCTGGAAGGTTTAGGTGGTCTGCTCGAAGGTTCAGGCAGTGTGCTCGAAGATCTACGTGGTTTGCTGGAAGATTCAGGCGGTGTGCTGGATGGTTTATGTGGTTTTCTGAAAGGTTCAGGTGTGCTGGAAGGCTTAGGTGGTGTGCGGGAAGGTTTAGGTGGTGTGCTGGAAGGTTTAGGCGGTGTGCTGGAAGGTCTAGGTGGTGCGCTGGAAGGTTTAGGTAATGTCCTGGAAAGTTTAGGTGTTGTGCTGGAAAGAAATTGTTCAGGTAATTTTGCAATACGGCTGGCTTCTTTAGTAGATGAGAATCTTCTTCTGCGTCTAGTTACGTCCGCATAGCTTCCATCTGTTTCACGTCGTGAAATCTGTTCAATCACAGGAACAAAATGATTTGGTTTCCACAATTTTTCAAGTTGGGAACGTCGAATATTTGTCCACATTATATATAGAGGATCGCTTGCATCGGGTGAAGTACTTTGACTACTAAGAACTTCTCTGGGATAGAAGATACCGTGCAAGGCTTTCTTTATAGCGATACTCGATGTCGTGTCTGGGTACACCGAGTGGATGGGTTTCGAAATAACAGACGCAAGAGCGAGAATATGAAATTGACTTGCATAAACGTATGGTTTAGCAGTTATCTTTGCAAGAGCTTCGATGGCACGAGGAGCACTTGTTGCATTACCATTATAGACATTACAAGCTACCTGATCGCTTAAAAATATGTTGATAATTGCTGGTACGGAATAACCAGAAATACTGGACATCATTGCAAGCTGTGGATGGGCAGCATAAAACTCGGAATAAGCAAATAATTCTGATACGGATAGAAGACGAAGAGCCGCTGCTAACGACTCATCACCGGTCAATAAAATTGACACACTATTAAAAAGACAGTTTCCGTTGGCAGTTGACTGTAGTGGTAAGCAATTTTTAAAATCGGATGGTAGCAGAGACTTCGATATCAAGTCTAGGGGTCTCCTCAGCATTTTAGTTTCACGTTGTTGTTGCTGGATCTCGCGGCTACGTTGCAAAACCAGTGGTAGAAGATTAGATAGAATCGCATACGCAGATTCTTTGCTTTTCAAATCCTTCGAAAGCTGAGATATCTCAATCTCACTTACAAAAGCCATTACGAATGACGAAAGGAATTGGATATACCGAGGAATTTTCGTTTTATTAAATCCTATATCGTGATAAAGAATACACAGTATCAAGGAGGGTACAATAAAATGAGACTATCTTCATCACATATTATGTAGTATAAATATACGAAAAAATACATATTTATTAAAAATGGTTTATGATGCATTTCGATATTATATAGTTTTAGCTACAACAGGTTTTTTTCGCATGTACTTTTACACAAAGTTTATTGAAACAGTTAAGAACAACACTTTGATTGCGATTTTAAACCCGCTTAGCCGGGACAACTCGGCAAAAATGCGATTACATGGGAATTTTCATCCTAAAGTCAACAGTTTTTAATTAATCCCTTTTTACTCGAGCTCAGCTCCAGTCATAGTTTCGGTCTGGGTTTTTTCGCGCAAGACTTATTCTCGTTAATTCTGACCAATCGAAACAAATCGTGGACGCATGTGATTATCTTATTGGCGTTCAATGGCTCATTTGACTTCCTGCTCTTCGTGCTGGCGTTCAATGGCTTATTTAACCTAACCTAAAGTTCAGGCCCTAATTTTGAAATTAGAGCCTGAACTTCAGGTTATATGGCTTATTTAACCTAACTTCAGGCCCTAATCACAGAATAGGGCCTGACACAAAACCTGTCTAAACTGTGGGATTCCCGTCCATCTGGTGGACGGGAAATCTGATTGGTTGATCAGCATCATCAAAGATTTTGATTGGTTGCAAATTCACATAAACAACAGTTTTAAAAATAGCTCGGTCAAGGGCTCAAAACCTCAAGGCGTCAATTAATATAAAGGTCATGCAAATGGGTTAGGTTAAAATGCGGAAGCGGATGCGGAACGGATGTGGAACGGATGGGGTTAAAATGCGGAACGGAACGGATATGGGGTTAAAATGCGGAACGGAACGGATATGGGGTTAAAATGCGGAACGGAACGGATATGGGGTTAAAACGTAACCTGACGTTCAGGCCCTAATTTTAAATAGGGTCTGACACAAAACCTGTCTAGACCGTGGGACGCCCACACGTTATTTTTAGACATAGTCATGCAATATGATTGACAAGTGTTGTAGATTTCATTGCACAAAAAATTTATATTCTCATGAACATGTCCGCAGAGTGTGCATTTTGCTTTTTAATTAAACTTAAAAATTCAAGGTACTTTCGTATAATTAAGAGTTTAGTTTCTCTATTTAACCGAACAGCAAACAAATATTTAATTAGTAATAGTAGTGTGCACGGCTTGAAAGACAAGCTTTCTCAAGGTCTCAACTCGCCGGAATCTTTAAAATACGGAATGAGAAAACCAGCGAAAAATAACAAATTGACAAACAAAAAGTAAATTTTAGGCTTTATCCTTTGTCCTTGTTTAACAAAATTGATTTAAATTGTTACGTTTGTCTACTGACTAAGTAATGATAAATTATTGTTAATAATTTTTTTTATTTTTTGTGCGTTGTTTCCTTTTTTTCCAATACAAGTATACTTAGCATTAGTATACTTAGAGCAAATTTAAATGCTCAGAATGCAGGAAATGGCATTTCCGGGCTTCAAATTTAAAAACTTTTTTGGGAGAATATGCCCCCAGACCCCGTGGCCTTCAGAAAGGTCCCTTTTCAAAAAATGCCCCCCCCCCCCTCCACTGGAAAATCCTTAAAAGAGGCCCTGACCAGTGTACCAAATAAAACTATAAAACGTCTGTTTACATATCAAATTTATACTTCTAACAACACCACATGGCACATGTTGTTCGATCACACATGCGATAGTGTAATTGGGCACAAATTAAACTATATATATATCAATTTATAATGAAATCCAACCTCGTTCCCAGGGCTTTCGTGTGAGGACGAGGGGCGAGACGAGAAAGCCCTGGCACAGAATAAGGCACACAGAAGGGCCCCCTGGCCGCCATCTTCCTAGCCAGTCGATTACATTTTCTGGCCAATAAACGCGCTGTATTGGCTGGAGGCCCCGCCTTCTGGCCAGTCAATTGCACATTTTTGCATAGAAAAATGGTAACACGTTGCACCGCTGAGTGGCCCTTCTGGTACTGATCTTTATTCTGTGGCCCTGGTCTCGGCCGGTCACGTGACTACCCAAAAAATGGCAGTATTTGACAGCTACTCGTCAAGGAGTGGCGAGATATTCTTTAATGAAATATACAAGTCTTCGAAACAAATAAACAGCCAAAAGACTTCTCAATCGATATTATTTATGTGTAGCGAAGTTTGGCACGAATGAGCTGAAATCTCTGAAGACCCCGTCTATGTTTTCTAAGATATACCGATATTTCTGGAGATTTTCAACCACAGGCAAAGCCAACCTCGTTCCCAGGCTATTTGCTCTTGGGAAGCAAAGACCCTGGTCGGAGCTGGTCACGTGAACCCCCAGATTTTGGGGGTAAATTGAATTTGATCTCAGGGAGGGGTAGGAGAGTAGTCTGTTTGTTGCGTTTGGAAAATTGCAACTTTATGTGTTATAATTTCGGGTGATAAAAATGTAATTTGCAACAAGAGATTGTGAAAGGAACTGTTCTAAATTCGTATCGATCATGACAAGACTTCCTGCTATACTGAATGTCATCAATAATAAGTGTTGCGTTACATTTCAAGCGAGAAGCTGGATCATATTTCACTTGCAAGGAAAACACTCCACACGCGCCTGGCCTGCGAAGTTTAGCACGTATCGCCGTAGAAACATACATATCTTCTACACAGACTGATCGATCAAACGGTATTAAACGAACGATATGGTTCGTTATAGTTGAAGTGTATCCTGTCCGATATTCAAAACAAAAGATTTATTTTATAACGGGATCCTTTGTCTTTGAAGTTCCCAAACATCGCCAACATGTGTAAACAATAGTGCTATTCTGACTGTAAAAGCACAGGATTAAAACCCGTTATGGACTGGCTATAAAATTCATTTCATTTACATTGCTAAACTCAACGATCAAGAAAGATAATGTCGAAGTGTAGCTAGCTATCTGTTATCAAACAAACGCCAAGACTCCGTACATGCATGCTTTTCCGTGCGTGCGGTACAACTTGAATATCTAGGACGATATATGCACCAGACACTGGTATTGTACTTTATATAAATTATTTCATATGTTGTATATACAGTAATTTGCAACATGTATAATATAAGACCTTTCATTGACATTGGCATTGTCCATTGAGGAATAATCCAGCTTCTTTAGACTTGTATAATGGATTAATGCCGCTGTGAGTTATCAATATTTAAATCAACTTTAATCTTTATCGTATACTGGAATCGACATTTTAGAAGTTTATTCTGTTTTACCAAACAATACTGGAGGCAAACAACCTATCTATCAATTGCATGCATGGAAACTTTAAAAGGTTTGCTACAGTAAAACTCATTAATATAAGCGAGACTTCGTGTGCATATACAGTTTATGAATTATGTATGTCCCTGATAAAACGTAGGACACTTTATACCAGATAGGGAGTATCTATTTGGAGCGGGTAGCGGGTCGCGGGTAAAAAGAGCGGGTCGCGGGTAAAAGGAGCGGGTAGTTAAAAAAAAGAGCGGGTAAAAGGAGCGGGTAATTAAAAAAGGAGCGGGTAATTAAAAAAGGAGCGGGTAAGAGGAGCGGGTAATTTGAAAAGGAGCCGGTCATTTCCCAGGTGCTAAGCGCCAGTGGGGAATTTTAAAGCAAAAAAGGCATTTTTTTTATGAAAGTGTAAACAACATGACAACTATTTTTACTAAGTGAAACCATTGATTTCACATAAAAAATCTCGAAAATTCTATCAAATGTTAAATTTGACAGATATTTAACAGCCTGAACATGTCTTACTATGACGTACTGAAAATACGTACAATCCACTAACCGAACGTTTTTTGGTCACCAAATGGACAAAAAAAATTATTTTTTTTTTTAAATTTTTTTTTTTATTAGTTTTACAATAAGAAATTGAAGGCACAGACAACAGGACTAATAAAGTCCCAAATTAAGTCCTGCCATAAAATTGTTATAACACAAGTGCTACTCAAAAATCTACAGTCTGTTTCGGCTATTGCCTCTCCAAACTGTGGTATGCATCACTAACTCTATAGAGCAAAGGAAACTATAAACCTTTTTTACTATAAATTTATCCGAATTTCAAGTTTTTAGCCATCCGGATTTTACGTTTTAAGCGTATTTTTGTTAACCTATAACTAGTCTAAACCGCAGTCAGCTATAAGAAAACTGGAACGATAACTCCAGAGATCGAGTCCTATGATTGGTTAAAGCCAAATTTGAAGCCAAGCTCGGGAAGTTCGCGGGATAAACTAACTTTCAAAAGGACTAGAGAAAGCTTCGAGGAGCTGGAAATTCAGTCAAAAGTTTGTTTTCGAGCGAAAATTAGCAAGAAAAAATATTTTTTATCAAAAGGTTTCAACTTTAACAATTAAACCTGGTTTCCTGGATGGTATTTTACATCCACTAACAGCAAAAACGTCCTGGGTAACAGTTTCCTATTCAAAATATTACACAAGTTTGAGCGTGCCGAAAAAAACTTCGCACTCTGACTCCTGAGAAAACAGTTTTAAATCTGCTCTACGTTCTGGAAACAGGTTTTGTATTAAATTTTAAGTATTGCTTTCCTCCTTGTTGAAATACAGCTATTTAGTGCTAAAAAACATATTTCTTTCCGGCGGCGTACGCACATGCCTTACGTACATGGCGGCCATCGTGAGTGGCAAATTATTAAAATGATTGTGATGGCAATTGTTGAAATAGCTGAATAAAAACATGGAACATACCTTTAGAATAAAAAGAACTAATTCTTTCAAATAAAGAGGTTAGGATTGATGAATGATTTGAACGATTATAAATGCCTCCACGGTAAATCTCGAGCGTCGTCCAAGAGAAAGCAAACAGGCTCAAGTGATTGCCGGGGCGCACTTTTAAATTACCCGCTCCTTTACCCGCTCCTTTTTTAATTACCCGCTCCTTTTACCCGCTCCTTTTTTAATTACCCGCTCCTTTTACCCGCGACCCGCTACCCGCTCCAAATAGATACTCCCTACCAGATATAATAAAAAATACTTTGCTAAACCTTTTCGGCTGTCATTCCTTTGCATTTAAGGGGAGAGGGTAAATGGCGATAGAATTTATAGGAGATGCTGTGCAATATTTTGGCTTCAACAAACAGGTACTCGTGCAGACAAAAAAAGAAATTCTTGCAGTTATGAATTGTCGTATGTCAGCTGTGCACTGTCGATTTCAAACAATTTTGTACGTTATATTTTGTCTTCCTGGTGTTTAATATAAACGGTGATAGCCATTTAAAAAAAAATCTAGAGCAATATGTCTATAAACAGTTTTAGAATCAATAGAATGGACATTCACAATGTGTCTTTGGCTTGTGTCCAAATGTGTCACGTTTAAGACCGGCAAGGCGCTATCCTACGACCTATAAACAGTCGCTTTCGAGACATCTGTTTAACAAAATTTATACCATGTCCATATCAGAACAATTCATTGGCATATTATAAGCATATTATAAATATCAGAGCCACAACAGAAACGTATGCGTGAAATAAATCTACGCCCGAACCGGCGAACCCCGAGAAAATAAAAATATTTCAAAGCGTACAGTCATATGTTCTCGTTGCTTGATTTCCTGAATTTTCTGTTGCCATAAGAATCTGCATTTTAGCATGTTTGTATAATTTAAAAGCAAACAGAAACCAATTTAACAAGTAGTTTGAGGTATATATGATTCTTGAAGTCGATGAATTAATGATTGTATATACAGAACGGCCACTCCTTGCAATCGAAGCATAGAATAAGAAATGCGGAAGTGGAAACATGTAATACGAGACTTTTCCACCCCCCTCTTGGGCTATCAATTTTCAATGGGTCACGTGACCAGCTCCGACCAGGGTCTTTGCTTCCCAAGAGCAAATAGCCTGGGAACGAGGTTGAGGCAAAGCTGCATCCAAGCTGCATCTAGGCGTCTCCATGCAAGTGGTGATTCACACGAAATTTGTTTTCTCTCGTCTTGAACAATATGGCTATTGCCTTTAATTAATATTTAGTTTAAATATGCTAAGTTATAGATCTGACTTAGTTCGATATATATAAAACCTCGCGTAACCGGCTGTTTATGCTGTACAGGAATATACGGATTCGCTTGTTTCGCCGGACACCAACACTTGCCGTTCAGGAGCAATGCTTGCCTACAAATTTTATCCCCTTCACAATCTATGTTTTATTTTATCGTATAATCGCAATTTTCAAGTAGTCGGGGTATTCTGAAACTGTAAAACTTGGTGGCATGACCACAGGCGGCCCAATCTCAGAATGAATGATCAGGTGTTGCGGGTTTTTAACGGTTTTTATAAACAAATTTATAGTCAACCAAACTATTTTAAAAACATTCTTAAATTAGTCAAATAAATACATTTTAACAATAAAATATAGTTGACATGATAGTATAATACCTTTGCATTCTTTTAATTACTCCATGAGCTCATTTAGAGCGGTTGATGTAACATTTTCTGTGGCCTACATTGTGTGTGCTCATCTATATATAATATAACAGTAAAAGGCTAATCACTGGCGGCACGACCGCATCGCCTTCAAAGTCAAATATCTCCGCTCAAACTTCTCGTACGCCAAAACAAATTCGATTACATCTTTTCACAAAGATTTCTCTTTCTAAATAATATGGTTTGATCGTAGCTTGGGCAAATTTAGCGAAGAACGGAGTCAAAATCTCCTCAATTTCGGATACTGTTCAAAATACTTAGGGCTGCTCGGGCACGATCGTGGACGTGACGTAATCAATACATACTGACAATAACGCCTTACGTGGGGTGGGACAGCATAAAGCGACAAACTAAGCCCTAAGGCTAAGTATTTTGAACAGTATCCGAAATTGAAGAGATTTTGGTTCCGTTCGTCGCTAAATTTGCCCAAGCTACGATCAAACCATATTATTTAGAAAGAGAAATCTTTGTGAAAAGATGTAATCGAATTTGTTTTGGCGTACGAGAGATTTGAGCGGAGATATTTGACTTTGAAGGCGATGCGGTCGTGCCGCCAGTGATTAGCCTTTTACTGTTATATTATATATAGATGAGCACACACAATGTAGGCCACAGAAAATGTTACATCAACCGCTCTAAATGAGCTCATGGAGTAATTAAAAGAATGCAAAGGTATTATACTATCATGTCAACTATATTTTATTGTTAAAATGTATTTATTTGACTAATTTAAGAATGTTTTTAAAATAGTTTGGTTGACTATAAATTTTGTTTATAAAAACCGTTAAAAACCCGCAACACCTGATCATTCATTCTGAGATTGGGCCGCCTGTGCTGTATGTAACAAATGTATGTAACCTAAATAAAGCTATAAGTAAACCAAAAGCCCGAAACGTAATAAATATTTTTTATACATGAGTTGGCGCACCACACTTGGAAATTTGGAATATTAAGAGTTATTTTAGTGGTTTTTTAAGTCTTATTCAACCAAGAAGTGAAATTAAACAAGTCGTTTAAAAAAGGGTGCAAGTATCGAACGATACCACGTCAGTAATCGATACCGATACCGCTGTTTGTGGTATCGCTGGTATCGAATACCGAGTACTCGGTATCGCCCATCACTAAACTTTGTGTGATTGTGTTGAGACGGGGCCGGGCGAGAATAAATATATTTTTCATAAAAGCGTTTGAAATCTCTACTTTTAGTGAGTTGTTGTGAATATAGGAGGCAATTCACGACAAAGTAAATGTGGAATAAATACCAAATTATTTCCCGACAGCTAGGTAATGCTATATAGATATTAGATGATTTCTTGATTTTTCAGTAAACACCTTTGCTATTTACAGTAACACGTCCACATCGATTTATCCCAGGAGAAACTTAATTTGGACGTGATTATAAATATATACTCGATAAAAAGATTCTCCGACAATCGGCATGTTTCCTGCAATACTAATTTACGAAATTTGGATTGATGGTGTCAGACATTCTGACCACCGGCAACCGTTTGCCAATAGTTAAATATGAGCATTTACATATCAGTTGTTTGCGTGCGAACAACGGCCGATAAATAGATCTGGGATCGGTTGTATAAATTAAACAAATCTATGAACTATTGATTACAAAACTTTTCTTTTCTGTCTAAACATAATAACAATGCATAAAACTACTCATTTAGTTGATAAAAATTAAGTTCAAGTACTTACAGTATATGTATATTGAGAAGGAATGTTTTTAATTTTTTGCCTATACACCCTTTAAGCCAAACGCCTTTGATACAACCGACCCCTATTCAATTTCGTGTTAGGTTTGTAAGGTGGGGGGGGGGGAGATGGGGTCATCAGGGAAACGTACATAATTAGGAAGTTCGTGGAATAAATCGATACGCGACACTTTCAAAAATATCTTGCCCCTCAGACTCAAGAGGGGTCTCAAGAAATACGGCAGCTTAAAATATAACACAATGAAAAAATGTTTAAATGTTTCAGGAAAAAATTGGTCTGAATCATTCAGTGGAATTAGCACATCATGCCTACCAAGAGTCCATGTTTTACTAAGGGGCCGATCATTTAACTTTTGAGGGGGGAGGGGGGCGATTTTGAAAAAAAATTCCTGCAAGGCTATTCTGAACAAAAAAAATAATACCTGCACTAACAAACTGGGGAAAAATATCCTGCCCCAGTATTTGGTGCAGGGAACGATTTGACCAGTCCAAGAAGATCAGCTGGTTTGATTTTCAGGGACTAGTGTAAGGTTAATTTCTTGTTGGAAAACTCCTCAAAATGCTGGAAATAGCTTATCTGAGCTTCAAAAATCTGAGCTTCAAGGGGGCATGCCACCAGACCCCTCTAGAGGCTCGCACCTTCGGTGGTCGACTCAGTTGTCTCAGAGTCCTAGTTAAGCATGGCCTGAGCTGCTGCCCTATGACGTACACTTATTAGATAAACCATGCATATATATATATATATATATATATGCTGTAGGTAGCTGCAGTGATACAGACAGGGCTGTAGCGAGGAGGGGGGTATTGGGGGGTGGGGGGTGGGTGGTTAACCCCCCAACTTTTTTAGAATCAACATATTCAGAAAATCGGGTTGACCATTCGGAAAATTATGACAATAATAGTAGACTGAAAATTTTAGTTGTTAAACAGAGAAAATATTATAAAATTGTATTGTCACTATTTTTAAATTTCGACGCTTAAAAACGCTTTTTTCTGACCATCAGCATTCTGTCAAAACTTCCCCAAAGTCCAGCAAATGGCATTTCAGAGACATTTCTATATGAAATGGCATTTTGAAATTTAAAAATTTCTTCAGTCCTCCAGCCCTCGTTTTCTGCCCCCAATAAACAAAAGCTCCCTACCGCACTGCTTCTGTAATATGTCTGTGCGTAAAATATGCGTATTTTTGTTTGCAAATTGCGTCTTCATTTTCCGAATAGCAAACATCTTCGTGGCTTACTATGCCATGATATATTCGGAAATTATTTTCGTCATTCGGAAATTTTTGGCCTACACCCCCCCCTACGGCCCTGGATACAGACTTGCCGACTGGAACTTCTCCAGGTCCCCCGCTAATTATATCCTCTCCAGTTAAACATCCTTAAAAAAGGCCCTGAACCAAATGTTATACCTCATAGCAATATGTA
Organism: Paramuricea clavata; assembly: GCA_902702795.2. Classification (NCBI taxonomy): domain Eukaryota; kingdom Metazoa; phylum Cnidaria; class Anthozoa; order Malacalcyonacea; family Plexauridae; genus Paramuricea; species Paramuricea clavata. Next base: position 16,697 of record CACRXK020004304.1, on the reverse strand, counting down.
TTATTAAGAGCAATGCATGAAGCGGAAAACTCGACGTTAACTATAATTAAAGAATCTAAATAGTATAAGCTATTGAAAAAAAATGCTGCGAAAGAAAGTGTGGCAAAAAAACTCGTACATGGTGCAATACGTACAATAAATAAAAATCTTGCACGTAACGATTACCCCCCCCCCCTCAAAAGTTAAATGATCGGCCCCTAATCGGGTCCAGTCCATGTTTTACTAACGAATCCAGTCCATGTTTTACTACATGCCCTCTTATACACTAAAGTTGATGTTATTATCAATTATTAAAATTACAATTTACAAAAAAAAACAGACAAAGAACTACATTTAGGATTGTTTTACTAATCGAGTCCATGTTTTACTAATCGAGTCCATGTTTTACTAATAAAGTCCATGTTTTACTAATCGAGTCCATGTTTTACTAATCGAGTCCATGTTTTACTAATCGAGTCCATGTTTTACTAATCGAGTCCATGTTTTACTAATCGAGTCCATGTTTTACTAATCGAGTCCATGTTTTACTAATCGAGTCCATGTTTTACTAATCGAGTCCATGTTTTACTAATCGAGTCCATGTTTTACTAATCGAGTCCATGTTTTACTAATCGAGTCCATGTTTTACTAATCGAGTCCATGTTTTACTAATCGAGTCCATGTTTTACTAATCGAGTCCATGTTTTACTAATCGAGTCCATGTTTTACTAATCGAGTCCATGTTTTACTAATCGAGTCCATGTTTTACTAATCGAGTCGATGTTTTACTAATCGAGTCCATGTTTTACTAATCGAGTCCATGTTTTACTAATCGAGTCCATGTTTTACTAATCGGGTCCAGTCCATGTTTTACTAATGAGTCCAGTCCATGTTTTACTACATGCCTTCCAGTGCAGCGCTCTTATTAGTATAGTATAGACGCCCAAAATCCGATATCTGCCCCTCATACAGTATATATGCGTGCTTTGCGTCTGTTGAAAAAGCCTCTCTGAGTCTCTGGGCGGTTCCTATAATTACTATGTTTTCTGCCTAACCTGTTTCCTTGATGGCGGCGTTTATTCATTCTTTATCATTAACGGTGGGCCTCTATAAACTCAATAATACAGCGAATTTCAAGAGTTGACAGAGGGGCCCTTGTGGGGGCAGGGGGCGAGGGTGAAGTGAAAAACAGAATTCAGAAACCCAAAAAACGTACGTTAATGAGACGAGCAGCCAAACAGTTACAGTGAAATATAGTTGGGTTTTTTGAGCAGCCAAATATAATTGTTTTTACCTCAGAAGAAAAGTTGAACGGCAATAGATCGCTGAAAATCGTAAACCCCAAATAAGTTTGTTTTAAATATCGGTGCATTGCTTGCTTAATATAATAATTGATGTTGTGTATAACAAAAATGAACATCGTATTCAGTGTACTGTAATAAATGTATACCATATTTATTATTTTGGATGATTGGAATAAACGCTAGGGGAGCAAAGTATTTTCATTGGAGAATTGCATAATTTGAAATCAATTTAATTTGAAATCAATAATACTATTGTTAGTGGAAACACCACGTAAATTTATTACTGCTTCAAACACTCATTAATAATTCATAAGTTTATTGGAAAATCATGTCGGCCGTAATATGTCACGTGCAGTGACTTTAAACCTGAAAAAACACTCCTAACTAGTACTCTTTATATAAAGCATACTAATAAGGCAAATCTATTGCAGTCGTGTCCTCATTAGTATTCTTTATATAAAGAAGTATATCTATTATCTATTGAATTTGTAGCCGGGTTTGAAACCGTTTAATAAACTCACAGGCCGTGTTTTATTAGGTCTAAAGCCACTCGCGCTGTGCGCTCGTAGCTTTAAACCTAATAAAACACTCCTGCTCGTATATTAAACAGTACTCAAATAAATAAATTTAATAAATAATAAATTAATAATAAATAATAAGTTTACTTATTTCATAAATTATACATTTACGTGTTTTTTCCACAAGCAATAGTATTAAATATTATATAATAAGACGTATTTTATATTTAACAAATATATAGCATTTTCCGTGTTGATATGCAGTTCTATGAACACGAGTGGAAATTGGGAAAACGAGAAATCGTGTGCAAATACCAGTCCCGGAGAACGGATTGTTCAGGGGCAGATCTAGGAGTGATCAGAGCGATCACGCGACTAAGGTAAAAATTGGTCAGAACTAGAAAAATAGAAAATTGTTAAATTAAAGTTATCAATCTTCGAGCAGTGTAATGTATTGAAAGTTTAACAGTCCAGTTTTGAAATATCATTCAGTAACAGGCCTTCGAACATGCAGAAAAGCGGTCTTACAAATGAATTTTGCACGCTGTGAGTCAGATTCCAGCCATCTGATTGCCTATCTCGATTTTTGCGCGATCTGTGGGGAGTTCTGATCTTTTTGCGATCAGCGGCTAGAATACAGGCTATCCGATTGGCTAATTCAAAACAATCCTGAATTCCCATTGGCTGGATACCGTTCAGGCCTTATTAGTGCACGGAAAGGTTTTGGCTCGTTTGGCCCTTATTAGTGCATGGAAAGGTTTGACGTTTCTGGCCCTTTCTGATTAAGGGAGCACGCCAGAACTATTTGTGTAAATTTATACTAACCTTTTAATTACATGTAAATGTTTTCATCGGGCGCCATTTTGAATGTTGGAAGCGGTATATATTATTAGCTTACCGCATGCGCGATAATTTATGTTCATCTTTGACATTAATTTATGTTACACGATGATACTCCGAAGGGCGACCGAGAAAGATCTGAAATTTAAAATAAGGCGGAGAAAAAATAAAAAATAAAGAGGGGAGTGAAACGGCCGACCTATTATCCAATGATCTGGTTGACTGTTGCTAGGAACATTTGATGTTGCTAGGAACAAACTGGAATCAAAATGAGACCTACTATTACGGGAGCCACTGTGTATTTTAATATAATATAGAACAACGGTAGCTCCGAAAACAAAATTTTTCTTTATTATTTTCGGATTTACCGTTGTTTTATATTTGACCTACTATAATTATTTCAAGCGAGTCACAATAGAATATATTATTAAAAATGGGGACAATGGCGAGAGTTTGTATATCAGATAAACATCGGCTGCTCATGTTTTAACGTGCTTAAAAGACGACCCATCATATGAGTTCATTGGCGAAATAATTTTAAAAATAAACATTGTCTAAGCCGAGTAAATTTCGGCTGAAGTTTACAATTTACAAATCTTTTATCCGATCGATTTACAAACATTGATTAAACATTCATTTCTTTTGAATTTTCTTCATGAACTATTAATACTGTATTTTGTGTCCAGCATTCGCAAATGTTTTTGTTTCTCTGCTATCGAAAATTCACTGCTGGCGAGCAACGATGCAAATCAATTCAAGTTTTGATAGATTTGACAGTTCTTGATCGACGAGCATGGCCAGATAACAAAATTGGATATATGCATTGTCATTGGCCAATACCCCATCACGTGTTCGGCCGTTTCACTCCCCTCTTTATTTTTTATACTTTCTCCGCCGTATTTTAAATTTCTGATCTTTCTCGGTCGCGCTTCGGAGTATCATCGTGTAACATAAATTATTATAATATAGCTTTTGTAAATTCTGAACGCTGATTGGCTAAGAGCCTTGTTGATATAACTCCATGTCAACACGGGAAATTTTCCGCCGCTTGTAACACGGAAATTGTTCTTATTCTTCGGGCTTTTGACATTGCTATATTATAAAACAAATATAAAACTTTTTCCGTATTGATATATAGTTATATCAACACTCGTGGAAGTTGGGAAAACTCGAAATTGTGTGAAAACACTCCGCCCTTCGGGCGTCGTGTTTCCACACAATTTCTCGTTTTCCCAATTTCCACTCGTGTTGATATAACTGTATATCAACACGGAAAATGTTTTATATTTGTTAAATGTCAAAGATGAACATAAATTATCGCGCCTGCGATAAGCTAATAATATATGCGCTTTCAACATTCAAAATGGCGCCCGATGAAAACATTTACATGTAATTAAAGGTTAGTATAAATTTACACATTAATAGTTCTGGCGTGCTCCCTGTTCTAATCGCTACTTTGTGCTTGACCGCAAATTATTAAAGTTCAATGGGAAGATTTACTATCAGAAATTCTGAACTGATACTAGCCATGTCTGTTAGTATTTACGAAAACGTAAAGGCTCACTTTATTGCAAAATTTTTGACCATCCATGTCAAACGGGAAAAAATATGCGATTAATTTAATTAAATAACAATTTTTAAAATGTCAAGTTATCCTTGTCAATCTATTTCTCAATGAGAATTGGATATCTGTTTGACATTGGGAAAAAAAACAACTTTTTCGTAAACAGAACACATATAAAGAAATATTAATCTGCTTGGCAACCCCCACCCCACCCGCCCCCACCCGTCAAAAGTACCCCCTCCCCCAGTCAAAAGTGCCCCTCTCCGCCAATGTTCAGCAAAAAATTTTTTTACTAACGTACGAAAAATCCTAGAACCACCCCTGAGATTGTTTTCACACAATTCCAAGTTTTTCCAATTTCCACAAGTGTTGATATAACTGTATATTAAAACTCTTTTTCACCACATCCCAGTTGCGTCGATCAGCACTGAACGATTGCAAGAAATTTAATATCTTCTGTTCAGTGCATGCTATGAAGCATATATAATTCCTCCGTATAGTTATAGTCATTATCAACATTGTAGCGATTTATGGGCCTTTGAAGTCAAACACGATCATATTGTATCAAATTACGCAATTGTCTGAACAAAAATATAGACTAGCCGTACCTTTCGCCGAAAATAACTTCGGCCCCTTCGAACATATCGTCTTTGTAATAGTCTTGTTAAAATCCCCATTAAAAACACTACTTAGAGTGTTATTTGCAAGCCTGTGTCTTCAAATCTGTATCTTTTATCAATATATTTCCATTTCTTGCCCGACTGTGAGCTCGAAGTGAATTAATCCCAACCGGAAATACGACTGAAAACCGTCAAAACAATTCGAAGCTTGTATCGTATGACCCTGCAAAGGCCAGAAATGGATTCGCAAGATCAAATTGCACCTACACGCGTGAGTTTGACGTCATCCCGGCCAAAGGAGCTTCTTATTGGCCAATTATTGCGCAATGTACGCAAGTGCGAGTAAAACCCGCATCTTGAAAAATTCAAAATAAATATTTCTAGTCGGCGTATACATACGAAACTTGGTACACGAAAGCGCTTGAATACAAAGAGTATTTTACACATATAGCCGTTCAGCAAATGTCGGAAAGTTCAAGGGGTATTCAAAATATTGTGGATATGAAATTTAGAATCTTTGGCCAAGCGGTGAGTAAAGATATGATTGTTTCGGTTTGTGTAATGTTCAGACGGCACTTGACCCCCCGTTTGAAAGGTTATTTTATGAGGATTACAATGGTGGATTTTATTTAAAAGGGGGGTAAATACTCGCCGAGATATTTATATTAGAAAAATTGTGTCGTAATATGATGCGAAAGGGGGTGGTCGAAAAAACGTATTTAACACACGTAAAAATACGATAATTTTACGTGTGAAAATATCATTTGTTGTAAAACGCATTGCCACGAACGTTTTATTGTTTTTCACTGAAATTTGTTTATATAATAAACAGAAAAATACATATGGGTGCTTGGAAATACCAGATTTATTTCTCGTGTTGAACATGATAACTCACTCGTTCGCTGCGCTCACTCGTGAGATATCATGTTCAACACTCGAAATAAATCTGGTATTTCTGCGCACCCATGTACTATTCTCTATATAATATATCGCACAAATGTAAACAAAAATATTTCCGTGTTGACATTCAGTTACATGGTTCTTAGCTAATCAGCGTTCAGAATTTACAAATGCTATAATTTGTAGTGTATAAAGGGGAAGATTGTCAGTCCTCCTCTCCTCCGTCACTCAATATTTGTTTGTTTTTATGCTTTGCATTATATTTGCATCTTGCAAATCACATTAGCTATAAATAAAAACTAAACTTAATTAAACTATAGAACCAGGAATTTAATTGAACGGATATAAATCTCCTACACTTTCAAGCAAGCTGAGTTCAAATCCGAAAAGTTTCGCTGCGTATACCCGCAATTTTCTCAAAAACTGCTATTCTATTTTCACTGAATTCACGACAAATATTTTCGTTGTTCAACAACACGGATCGATGACGACACACGATTATGTCATTCAAAAGGACCAATTTCTATTAACCTGTCTTCCTTTTAACAAGTAAACAAGATACCGTTTTTGTCAAATCATTTTGAGTTATGTAATCTTATGCGTGTTGGACGTAAACAACATATCTTGTACTTCTTGCCTACAGCTTTGAGAAGGTACAGATAGCGCTTTCTAAAATCCTCACTTCTAGCGATACCTCTATAAAAAATGTCAAGGAATTTAATGCTAAGTCTTCTGGTTACGTCACTGGCCTGTAAAACAACTCTTTTAAGGCGATCAAGTTATTAATTAAACAAAAGTACGCTAAGCCAACGTATAGGCTATAACGGCAAAGACAACGCTAAAATGAAATATTGTCGATGGGTTGCTGGTCGAAGACCTACGACAGGATCAATCTTGAATAATTAACCTTAAGCTAGAAGAGTAAATGTTCACATCAAAGACAAAGATCAGTGCCAAAGTATGAAATCTGCTCTGTAAACTTACGACGTACGAAGTGGAAAAATATGTGCATGAGCTGTTTATTTGGTGATTTCAACGCCTATGGAAACCCTCTTTCCAATAATATTCGCTTATCGCACAGAATAACGTCAACAGATATAATCGTTCAAATGCAATGATATGTTACGTCTTGAATTACCTCTTAGAAACTGTGTTGGAAATATAAAAGCTGATCCATTAAATAAGATTACCGTTTTACATCTTTGTATAAAACATTTTGATTGCATATAAGGAATTATTTCTCAAACCAGAGACATCGCCCAAAGACTTAAAATTAACATCCTAACATCCTTGTGGTTTTATAGAGATGGAGCCAGAACTGAGATTTTACGTCCATGGCCAACGCGCTTAAAATTACATAACTCAAAATGATCCAGGCAAAACGATATTTTGTTAAATGTTATAGAGACTTAGTTTAAAGATAAAGAGCAGAGCCCAGCAAATAACATTAAAGCCAAACATAATAAAAGTAAAAAATGTATTAGCTAACGTTTCGTTGTTTACAATACAACATCTTCAGAACAATCTATATGTTGGCCAAACACGCCGACACATTCACACACGTAGCACAGGGTATATGGGAGTCTCGCATTTGGCTGGAAAAGACACCCGTTTAGCATACACCTCAACGGGTATACCCATATGTTCTCAATTGAGAATATTCGGTATTACCCGTGCCAGACTATCGCCTGCGCTACCTGACGCTGACGCTTTCGCATATCATTATATATAAACCAATCACAATCGTGTTTCTATCACACGTTCTTCTCGAGCTTTGAGCTGCCATATTTGAAAACATTACTACTTACTTTACGAAGCACAGAATATCAAAGGAGAGTGATTTTCTCTTTGCTCTTACTCGCCTTACTTTATCACTTTGTTATTAGATATGTAGCATAAAAGTGCAGAATACAAAACTGATGAATCATCACATGGGTATATTTCATGGCTGAATATTTGCATTTTATTGCTTCACTAAGACAATGTTAGTAAGCCTAGGGTAAACCACTGAACCAGGTAGAGCTTTTTGCTATCCGGCCAGAATATCCAGTCGGATATTTTTTATATATAAGCTAGGTTTGAGTTTTCAATTCATTTAAGGTAAAACAATGGTTTTAATTGACTATAAAATGATTCAATTGTTTATACTATTTTGACTCAAACACATGGATATTTACACTTCACTATGTTGTTTAACAATAGTCAATCTTTTTATTCTAACATTGGCATGCTCTCTGTTTCATGACTGAAAGTGTCTGACTGTCTGGCAGCAGACAAAATAACATATGACCATATGACTCACTCCAGCTGGAACTTTCTTCCAGTTCCGACCAGATCCAGTTCCAGCCGGAACTTAAAAAAATGGTTTCTGGTGCACCCCTACAGGTCTAGCCTAGGAAGGCGCTTGATCGTGTGTGCATGCCTATTAACTCATTAAGCCGCAATGCGTCCCAGTGCACCCTACTTTTTTGCTTGTCTAATGCCAATGGGGAATTAAGTTCTGCACTTTAAGGGGTTAACCAAAAAATCCGACAATGTCTCTAGTTATAAACCCATTGAGACGTAATGTGCCCCAGTGCCCCTACTTTTTTTTACTTGTCTAACGCCAGACAATTTCTCTTTTCAATGGGGAAACATGCATGTTACAGTAAGTTCATGACAAAGTTCATTCTTTTGGCCTGGAGATTGTCAACTAGGCATGTAATAACAATATAGGAAGTAGGCTCTCGCTTATTAGGTGCATAGAAAATAGTTCCTTGGATGCACAGTAGCTGCACTATTGATCAAGTATCTTGGTTTTCATCCAAGCAAGGCCTGATACTAGTTTAATTTATATTAGTATATTATTGTATGTCATCTAGTGTCTTTAATAGTAAATAGTCAACATTAACATCACTATGATATCTATATTTACCTTTATAACTTGAGTCGTTGTTAAGCCAGTTTCTGCTACAGCGCTTTCGATCATTTCGCGATATTTTAGACCGACACCGACAATTCCACGGCCGTAAAACCTTTCCAAAATATCTCTCTGGTTGTCGCTTATTCTAGTTAGAATATTCGCCCATAGAAAATTGATAGCCTCAGAGGGGGATGGAAAGGTCTCATTTTACATGTTTCTACTTCCGCACTTCACACTTCGATTGCAAGGAGTGGCCGTGCTGTACAATAATCTTTGAGAATCATATATTCTTCAAAATTCTTGCTAAATTGGTTCCTGTTTGCCGTTTTAAATTATACAAACATGGTAAAATGCATATTCTTGTACTAACAGACAAGTCAGCAAATCAAGCAACGAAAACGTATGACCGTATGGTTTGAAATATTTGCGTTTTTAATATTCTCTCGGGGTTCGGGCGCAATATTTTCATTTCATACGTACGTTTCTGTCCTGGCTCTGCCTCTGGTTCAGATATTTACAATATTCTTATAATATGCCATTGAATTGTTGTCATATAGAAAGGAAACGGTGTAAATTTTGTAAAATAGAGGTATCAAAAACGACTACAAAATTATTTGGAATCGACACTCGACAGTGCACTTTTTTGTCTTCACGACTACCTGTTTGTTGAGCCAAAATATTGCACAGAATCTCCTATAATAAATTATAGCTATCGCCATTCACCCTCCCACCCTGAATGCAAAGGAATGATATCCGAAAAGATTTAGCAAAGTATTTGCTATTATATCTGGTACGAAGTGTCCCTATACGTTTTATCAGGGATATATATTTATATATACACAATTCATAAACTGTATATGCGCACCAAGTCTCGCTCATAGAATTACTTAAGCTATATGCGCACCAAGTCTCGCTCATAGAATTACTTAATGAATTTTATTAAGCCTTTTAAAGTTTCTATTGATACTGATAGATAGGTTGTTTGCTTACAGTTACGAAGTAGTCGTTTGGTGAAACTTCTAAAATTTCAATTACAGTTACGACACAGTATAGGGGTATATACGATAAAGATTAAAGACTTAAAGTTGATTTAAATATTGATGACTCACAGCGGCATTATACAAGTCGAATGAAGCTGGATTTAAGGTTGGATTATTCTTCACATAATGCCTGGGCATTAATACCAATGCCAATTAAAGGTCTTTATAAAATTTATAATGTTTACTGCAATATATGATATAATTTAGTCTAGTGCATATATCGTCCTAGATATTCAAGTTGTACCGCACGCACCGAGGAGTCTTGGCGTGTGATAACAGTATACTGTAGCTGTACTTCGACATATATCATTCTTGATCGTTGAGCTGTTTCAGCAATGTAAATAAAAGGAATAACGGGTTTTAATCCTGTGCTTACTGTAATTCACAGTCAAAACAGCACTATTGTTTTTATATACACAGTTGGCGATGTTCAGTACTTCAGTTGGGAAATCAAAGGATCCCGTTATAAAATAAATCCTTTGTTTTGAATATCGGACAGGATACATTTCAACTATAAACAACCATATCATATCGTTCGTTTTATATAAATACCGTTTGATCCATCAGTCGGTGTAGAAGATATCAGATATGTATGTTCATACGGCGATCTGATGCGTGCTCACTAGCCAGGCGCGTGTGGACGGTATATTTTTCCTTGCAAGTGAAATATGATCCAGCTTCTCGCTAGAAATGTACCCCAGCACTTATTATTGATGACATTCAATATAATATAGCAGGAAATCTTGTCATGATGAGTACGAATTTAGAACAGTATAAATCATGTTTATTAATACATGTAAAGTGAAGTATACAGCACTAATGCATCTGGCGAATGTCAACTACTACATTCCCACCCCTCCCAGATTGACAAAACAACGCTAATTAAAAATCTGCTAGATTTTAGCAGATCACGTGACCAGCGTCCACCAGGGTCTTTGCTTCCCAAGAGCAAATACCCTGGGAACAAGGTTGGTCTATACGGAGCGGGGAACTTTTCGGATTTGGACTCAGTGTGTTCGAAAGTGTTGCAATTTGTTCCTGTAAAAATATTTCAGATCCAAGACATCATGCTAAATGAAAATCGTTTTCCAGGCACTTTCCGAGGTCACAACACACAACCTATTTCTATCAAAGGATACTACAACAGCATGAAGAAAAGAGACCAATAGGTCCATTTTTCACACAATTATACAGATTGTAAAATTTTTCAACCTATTGATATACCTAATTCCATGTGCATGAGAATAATAAGAGAAATTAAAAGATTTTTTATACGAACTTTCACACAAATTTATCGAATGTACATATTAACTATTTCTCCTTCCTGCAGCAAAGTAAAGCCACTTAAGAAAAGTCAACATCCTGTTGGTTTGAATCCCAAATCTGACAGATATCTCACAAAGGAATGTGCACTTGTTTTGCAGCGTTTGCTTTCCTCAAGAACCTTAAAATAACTGCAATTATTAGCTGAATTAATTACAACGCGGTATTGATCATGAAAGCACACATACATCATCCATAAATACTAATGTTTTCTCTTGATCCATGAAGCAATGCACGATTACCGCTAGTGCGTTCATGAGCTAATGTACAAAAGTACTAGAAAATACATGCATGCAGAAACCCTCGCCTTGCTGACAAAACCGTTGTATTTTCCGAACAGGAAGTATCTAGAGAGTAGAGTAGTTGTCATGGTAACACGATAATTTTTTAAGAATATTCTTACAAATGAAAATCGCCTAAAAATATCACTTTTAATTACAAAATTATCAATTTCCCAACATATATATGTTAGGTATGTAATTATACGTAATACAAACTTCAATTTAAGGTAAAATTCAACCACAAACAATTCACAAAACGCTTTAAAGTGTTCTTTATAAAACTAAACTGCCTTTAACTATTAAATGGCTTTATCGATAAACTTTGAGTTTGCAATAAAATGATTTCAAATTCTCGCTTGCAAATAACTTTGGTCTTTGCTTTATTTTTTATTTAAAAATTCAATATAATAAAAAAGGGAATCAATATTAACGTTACACTGAAATTTATATATGCTGTCTTGTTTAATAGTTGTTTCATATACGCAAAGGCCGCCGGGTTTTAAAGCCATTATAAAATCAATATTTAAAACAAACTTACCTTCGTTAACGTCGGTTCCCTTCTTTTAGCTGATTCTTTCGCCATTCTTTCTTGAAATTTACAAAATCTTGCAGAAATACGAGCAAAAATGAAATATATTTGCAAGAAATTTATCAATCATCAAGTCAAGAAATGTTTGCTATTTCGCTTGTCGTCATGCAGTCGTTATAATCACAGATGAGGTAAATACAGATATGAATCTTCCGTCAAATTGCTGATTGTTTTGTGTCACGCGGAATTCTCACTTCCGGCGAGCGCTGGCAAGTGTCGTTCTGAAATTTCAAACAAGGAAAGAGATAGGAAAACGCTGTTCGAAAGACGAAAAATTGTTTTTTAAAAAAATATACGCTACCGACGGCTATTTTTGGAATCAATTCTTCAAGAGTAACGGTAAGCGATCACTTTTATTGATTTCTTTTTATTAAAAGTGTTAACATAACATTTTATTTAGCAAAAGTTTGTTTTTTTTCCCTATCTACTCCTTATTAAAAATAAAATCATGAAATACACTTGCTGGGAATTTCAGATGCTCGTGTATAATAAAAAACAGCGAATAATATAAATTCCTCAAAACATAACTCTCGCATAAAAATAAACATGAATACTTCTATAATATGTATAGTTTTATTCCTCTGCATTATCAAAATTTAATAAAATAGTGAATTAATACAATTTTAAAGTTTATTTAATCCGTGTGACATGATTTGCCTTGAGATTCGTATCTGTAATTACCTCATCTGTGTTATAATGCAAACTTTAAATTGGGCCAATCAGTGTCCGTTATTCATGACAATCCGCCATATTTTTGAGATCAGTGAGGATGACCACCCGTCGTTGGTGACCGACGCCCGCGCTCATTGATGAACTTTAGACTTCGCTAATCATAGAGATTATAAATAACACTAGAGGAGGCATTGTAATCTTAATTCAGTAAAAAATGGGAACGCGACTATTGGGGGACAAATTCAAGTCCCGAATGTGTATTCGTGTTCCCATTGGTGACGAGTTTCAAATCAGCCAATGAGAGCACGATTTTATATCCGAGACTTGAATTTGCCCCCCATTAGCTGCGTTCCCAATTTTTAAACTCGATGCCTCCTCTAGTGTTATTTATAATCTCTATGTCGCTAATGCTTTCGTTTCCCCGGGTGTAAATAGCCGGGGGGAATTAGTACCCTCGCACGGCGCTTCGCGCCGCCGGCTCGGGGATAACATACGTGATGTTTTAACTTTATTCGTGGGGCCTCGGTGCAAAGCCATAGGAGGTTCTCAAATATAGGGATGTGGAGTATCATAATATGAACGGCCTGTGCAACATCACAAATATGAATATTTTCAGTATTTCTGTTGGGTTCAATCGCCGTTCTTCAATTGGTGTTTTTGAGGAAAGTCATGGACTTAATTTATAAAGTAAAAGATAAACAATCTAAGGATTTTAATGTAACCATGTACTGCATAATATCTTTCATTGATCCATACAGTTGCAAAGAACTTTCCAGTTATTTAAAAATTTTGGGAGGTAATCCTACCAAATTGACATGAATTTTTAAGAAAAAGCGGGGCTGTACTTGCACGAGTTCCACTTCTACCGACACCAAACTGTATGAATGAAACACGATAATATATTATACAATGTAGATATTTTATAGATTTGTTGGCATAGCATTGGACTTGTATTTCAAAGGTCACGGGTTCGATTTCTACCGAGGTCAGGCTAACTTCTCAGCCTGCCCTTGTGGATATACTCTTAGAATAACGAAAAATTAAAACACCAACACCTGTAGGCTTCTCCATTTCATGTTCTAGAACATTTGGAACACTGTTCTGGAACGGATAATAATTTTGAATTTGCATAGCGGGACTAAGTTGTCTGGCTAGCTACGCCACTGAAAACATTTCTCAGTTTCTTCACAGATGCTTATAGCCAGTGTTGTAACGAGTCGAGTCATTGACTCGGACTCGAGTCAACTCGAGTCGCTATTTTCAGGGACTCGACTCGAGTCCAAAACGAAAAATGACTCGACTCGACTGGAGTCAACAGCCCCAAATGACTCGACTCGGACTCGACTTGCTGATTTTGCCGTAAATGACTCGAGTGAGTCGAGTCAACTCAGCTACAACTTGTACAGAATAAATTCATCAAAATTATTGCGATTGTATTTCTTGGGAAAAACAATGAGCCCTGTGAACAATGAGAACTTCGAAACTTTATCAGAATATATATGGGATTTGCATACATGTAGAATACAATATATTCCTGACGGGTATACCTATATTACATTTCTGTTTTTAGGAACAACGCTAGTGCCACAGTTTTTAAAATGGAGTTTCAAAATCTTTTGTACTTGTACTAATTCTGACCGGCTATCTTCATTTTTGTTATTTATGAAGTGCTATATAATTTCAAATTAACTTACAAGGCGTGGTTAATTAAAGTCTATTCTTTGTTAATTCTGACTTCAGTTGCAAGTTATGCTAGATGTATGTACGTAAACTCGATCAGCAGGCATAATGAGACATCTCATGTGGTTGTACTTAATATTGACCAGAACTGTGATATTGGTATAGGCTATGGCTACTCAGACACTGTTATTACATGACTAAAGTGATTAGCTTAAAACGTAAAATAATTTGATTACAAATTTCAAAATGCAAGCTAAGGTAACGAACTATTGCAGAAAGCGCGGGTTGGACCATTCTCGTCCCCAGAGCCATTCTCACTCGGTCACTCGTTGAAAATTAGGCTTTGGGTTAGACGACTAGAGCAAGAGATCTGATTGGTTTCTCAGAGAAATGCTATTTCGCAGAAGTTGAGCAGTTTTCGCTAGGAAAAATTATTCTATCAACATATGTGAACGCAAATACTTCGTTTCTTCGTAATACTTCACTTTAAAAATTGTTAAGGGTGCTAAAGTGTCTCAATTCAAGACCATGCGCTTTAGAAACTACTGCAAGTTTTCTTGCACTTCCGGTTCAGTATGTTCCAGGGCCTACGGAGGACGCGCGCGGCAGAGAGGCCATGGGGACAAGGATGTGGGTAAACTTGATCAAATTCCCTGACTCAAGTTAAGTCTGGCTATTGACTCGACTCCATTTAAACCAGTTACTCGACTTGACTCGAATGAAACCGCTGCCTCGACTCGACTCGAGCGAAACCACTGACTCGAATCGACTCGATCAAAAACTGAAATGACTCCACTCGACTCGTGACTCGACCTATAGGTGACTCGTTACAACACTTCTTATAGCATGTGCACTTTCGATTAGTTTAAATAGACTGCATCACGCACATATCTTTAAGGGAACGTACATTAATTATGCCGGGAGGGGGGGGGATGTAGATGTTAAGGGGGGCACCGAAATATTTTCAGGCATTAAATGGGGGCTCTGAAAGTTTTTGATATACTGAAGGGGGAGGGGGGCTCTAAGCTTTTCAACGTTTCTGTCCAGCAGGGTCCAGAGTGTTCACTCCCACCATAGTTAATAGAATAATTGGTTTGGAAACTCATTAGAATAACAATATAACTCATTACCTATGTTAGTGAACAATAACATTCATAGATCTGGTCTTTTACCATCACGTGAGTATTGTATTTTTGCCCGACTAACCAAAAGCAATGTTTTAGGAAAGTTACCTATCCATGACTCAAACAATAGGGTAAATTGACAATTGCTATTGGTGGACATGGCAAAAATATAATACATACGTGACAGTGAAAGAATATATTTATGAATAGAGTTGACTAACATAGATAATGAATTATATTGCTATTCTAATGATTTCCAAACTGTCTATACTATATTAACTGACAAGAGGAGCTTCACATGGAATACGTAAAAGAAGACTGCAACACGCCTGTCAAAAATGCATGCAAAAGCATCAATATGCTTCAACTTCTGAAATTTTCATTGTATCTACCAAATTTTCCATGATTATAGAACATATCGTTCTTACAAATCTTTTTTTTTGCCGGGTAAATTATGTCACAAACGTGGCGCCAAAAAATTAAAATAAGCTATTGGTGATTTTACTGAATCAATTTGTAGAGCAGGCCAAGGGTACATACCCCCTCCAAACGTCAGATGCTTCGCTACATCCCTGATGGTTGTATTCGAAACCGAAGATATCCTTAGTCTGCTAGCGCTCTTCTAAATGGATACAGGGAATCACCTATAGCTTATTTCAAATTTTTTGGTGCCAGGTTTGTGAAGTAGTTTACCCGCCAAAAAATAGCAGTTCAAAAAACAAAAAAATAGGTACGCATAGCGCACATGTGTTGTGCACTCTTAGGATTGGCAATTTGATTGCATATAAGAAATTATTTCTCAACCCGAGACATCGCCCAAAGGCTTAAAATTAACATCCTAACATCCTTGTGGTTTTATGAAGATAGAGCCAGAACTGAGATTTTACGTCCAACGCGCTTAAAATTACATAACTCAAAATGATCCAGGCAAAACGATATTTTGCTAAATGTTATAGAGACTTAGTTTAAAGGTAAAGAGCAGAGCCCAGCAAATAACATTAAAGCCAAACATAATAAAAGTAAAAAATGTATTAGCTAACGTTTCGTTGTTTGCAATACAACATCTTCAGAACAATCTATATGTTGGCCAAACACGCCGACACATTCACACACGTACCTCAGAGTATATGGGAGTCTCGCATTTGACTGGAAAAGAACGCTTTATCTCAACCAGGTCCAGTATACTCGCTCACAAACACATGCGCAAATACCCAGTCTCCGCTTCTGATTTCAAAATCCTATCAACAGGCACTTCTGAGTGGGATCATAGACAATCAAAGGAATGGACTGGAAACGCTAGGCAAAACGAACGTGGCATCCGTGATACGGGCTAGCACGTATCATTTCATCAGTTACCGTGG
>CACRXK020004303.1:0-32293 GCA_902702795.2 Paramuricea clavata | reverse complement strand
GTTTAAGCAGATTATTATTTCAAATTAACTTTGAATGATATATTTTATATTTGTTCTTATATTTATACTCATTTAGATATTGAATGATAAATACACCCCACATTTTAAATCAATTTTGTTCTAATTCAAAATTCAACTTCATTAAAGTAGATTCACTTTACTGAAGTAGATTCACTCTACAGAAAGCTTCATTAAGGTTGCCTTCCAGTTTAACAGAATAACAAATAAAAAAGTACTTAGAAAAGTACAAATACCTTTAGTACCAAATAAGACATGTCTATAATCTATATATTAATGTCATATATTTTGTAAAAAGGCTTTATAGTAAGACGGATAGTTGAAAGTTTGAAACCCTCTGGTCGATCAAGGTTAAACATAAATGATAAAATGAACTACTAACTTTCCTTTAAAAGTATGCTTGAGTATAGTAGATCATAATCTGCCTCCGTAATTGGAAAGCAAACTAGAAATTGTGTTGTCATACCACTGTGGCGATAAAATATTATTCCCGCATGGACAACTTTGAACGAACAAAACTGACGATATTTTAGAGCGATCTGGATAATTTTCGTTTTAAAAGTATTAATATAACATCTTGTACCCACAGTGTAGCGATCAGCTTGGTAAAACGTCGCAAAGTATCTCAAACTCGGCAAAATTCAGCTTGGTTCACGTTGTTCGCCATACATTTCTATAGTAATTTGTATCGCTCCGTGGTCCCCGGAAGTGATTTTCGCATATATAATTTGGCTTCACTTTTCACACCTAGAGAAGCTATATCCAGTCTACTATTAGATCAGTGCTTGTAACTAGTTACAAAAATATTGAAGTAATTTTGTAACGGCAACTCGTTACATTTTTTTAAGTGTAACTTTTACCAGTAACTAGTTCCTTTTTGGGGGATGTAACTGTAACTGTAACTAGTTCCATAAAATGAGTAACTTTTACAGCACTGCTGCTTGGCTAAGTTGCTCTCACAAATTGATACATCCGACCCACTGTCAAGGAGTGCGTAAGTCTCAATTTCTTGTGTTGAATTTTGCCCACGGACTTTAACAGGAACTATTCGAAGGCGTACACCTAACCTGAAGTTCAGGCCCTAATCACAGAATAGGGCCTGACACAAAACCTATCTAAAGTGTGGGATTCCCGTCCATCTGGTGGACGGGAAATCTGATTGGTTGATCAGCATTATAAAGGATTTTGATTGGTTGCAAGTTTACATAAACAACAGTTTTAAAAATAGCTCGGTCAACGCGACAATTAATATAAAGGTCAAACGCACGTAACAAATTCCATTATCGATTTCTCCGAATTTCTTTTTCTTTTATGATTTATGGCAGAAAATAAATCAAACAAACAGTATTTTGAAAGGGCTTTATCAAAATCTTGGACGAATTTTGAACACACGACGCCGAAAGAACAACCAAACTAAGTCATGTATTCGAAAGCTTGTTGTTGACAGCCATGATGTTCTGCCAACTGGCTTCGCCGGCAAAAGTCTTATTTTTAATATCAGGTCCTACCGGCGTTGTTTTCTGAGCCACATCGCCTTCTTTGTGGTGCGATTGAGAATTTCATTGTTGCTGTTGTTAGCCTGTTTTAATAAAGTATATCCCTAATATCCGCGTCCAGCAAGTTGAGACCTTGAGAAAGCTTGGCAGTCAAGCCGTGCACAGAACTGACTAATTAAATCTTTGTCTGAATCTTATTTATATAAAAGTACCTTGAATTTTTAAGTTTAATTGAAGCAAAATGCACACTCTGCGGACATGTTCATGAGAATATAATTTTTTTGTGTAACGAAATCTACAACACTTGTCAATCATATTCATGTTGTGTCTAAAAATAACATGTGGGCGTCCCACGGTCTAGACAGGTTTTGTGTCAGGCCCTATTTCAAATTAGGGCCTGAACTTCAGGTTAGCGTACACCAGATCTACCTGCCCCAGTAGCAGTACATTGACCATCCCCAATTTCGCCTTTACGATTGTCTTGGTTTTCATTTTCCCCATCATCATTTTGTTCTTCAACTGATGATTCATTCTTCGATTTAGTTTCGTCTGGGACAGGATGCAACAGACTATGGTGCCGCTGCTTACATCCGGCTACTAGACAGGCATTTCTTTTCCTACATTTCTTCACAAAATGTCCTTTACTAAGACATAACATACACAATTTTTCCTTACGAATTAACTGCTTTCTGACTTCAAATGATTGACTCCTAAACGTATAGCATCTATCAACGGTGTGACCATTCTTCTTACAGTAATGACACTTCACATGATTGTACTCGTCTTTCGAATTTTCGTTAGAACCATGAGTTGTAAACGATGTTCCACTGCTACCTTTCCTGTTCCTTAACTTCTGATCATCTGGAGGCCTAGAACCAATCAATTGACCGTACGCACTGTTAGCTAGCTTTGCTTTCTTTGTGATGTAATTCATAAGGTGTTGAAACGTAGGGGTCTTGTTGTTTTCAAGTAAGATATAAGCTTCCTTTGCCCAGTCAGCTTGTAGATATCTTGGTAATCGTGTAACAATTTTTTCTAAGTTACTTTGAGCATTAATCTCTGATTCACAACCGAGTTGTGTTAAATTTATTTGACAATTCTCCATGTCCCGAGCCAATTCTAGCAATTTACCACTTTTTCCGTCCTTTATCGAACCACCTTTTATCACTTTATTTATATACGCATGAATAATAATATGACTCTGGCCAAATGAATTGTACAGTATTTCTTTAGCTCGCCTAAATCCTTCATGACCTGGTAAAATGACGCAATTACTTATGGCTTCTTTGGCAATATCGCAGGCATTAAAATAGCGTGTCCTTGTACACACTTTGTGTCCTTGTAAAAGGCGAATGTGCCCTTGTAAATTGAAAAGTGTGTACTTGAAAATATATTAAACTGAAAATATATCAATGAAATCCACGCAAAATAGCCAAAGATTTTAAAAATTCTGTTCTCAGAACTCTGGAAATGCCATTTCAGAGACCCCCTTAAAACCTCACGTTTTCGACGCTAAACTTGTGGCTTCGGCACTCGTTCTCGTGAGTCTGCGCATTTATACCACAAATACGCCTCTGAAGGCAAAGTGTGTCCTTGTAAAAATTCCGTATTTTAATGCCTGCAATATCGGTACAAAATTGTATAAGATACGCCAATTTTGCTTGAGAATTCTGTTCTCTTTCTTCTATATTGACTCTAAAATTCTCCATAAATCTTGGATAATTCATTGGGTTTCCGTCAACGTCATATAATCACGCTTTGGCATTTCGAACCCTCTACTAATTGATGTACCCAAGGTCTGCGCCATTGTGATCAATGATTCTTGTTGTCTTTGTAGAATACATTGCAGCTGTTCTGAATATCCAGGTTCACAACCATGTATTGTTGATTCATTTGCTTCATGGACATCGAGTCTTTCTCCTTGTCTTGGCACTGTTCTCCGATTCTCTGTCCGTTCCATTCGTCGCCGTTCTTGTTCCCGCAGTTCCACGTCCCGTTGTTCCGCTTCACGCCGTTCCGCGTCCCGTCGTTCCGCTTCACGCCGTTCCACGTTCCGTCGTTCCGCCTCACTCCGTTCCACGTTCCGTCGTTCCGCTTCACCAGGCTTAAATCCTTGCCAATTTCGATGAGATAAACTTGGAGCGAAGGCATCAGTACGTAGTGGAATCGGTGGGGACGATATTTCTTTACGTAATAAATGGGACCTTTGTGGACTACGGCGATAATTATACAAAGGATCGTTCATTATAGCATCCGGGTCATCCTCTTGAGCAACGTTACCGTTGTGAAAGTATTACTTTTTCAAGAAAACTTTCTGGACAAACACATCCCACATTACATTTAGATGGCAATGCTTTACGAGAAGTTAATTCTCATATTCATCTAGGATTGAAACTTACGTCAAATTTTACTTGGAATCATCATATTCAAAATATACATAAAAAAGCTAGCAAGATGATGAATCTCTTAAAAAGTGTAAAATATAAGCTCCATAGATCAACTCTTATCTCATTATATAAAAGTCTTGTTAGACCTCTGATGGAATATGCTGATGTCATCTGGGACGGATGTACTGAAAGTGAAGCAAATCTTTTAGAGGGAATACAGAACGAATCGGCTCGTATAGTTACTGGAGCAATGAAAGGAACAAACAGGGTACGATTACTAAACGAATTATGCTGGGAAGATCTAAAAACTAGACGATTTCTACATAAATTATCGTTGCTTTATAAAATAATAAACGGCCTCACTCCATCCTACCTTCGTGATCTTTTACCTCCATATGTCTATCAGAGATCTGATCACCACCTTAGATCTAATGAAAATTTTACCTATATTCCTACTAGTACCGAACGTTTTAAAAAATCTTTTTTCCCATCAGTAATTGCAGCTTGGAATGAATTTGATAATGACTTGTGTAATGTAGAATCATTACTATTATTCAAAAGTAAACTATATAATGTATTTTATGGAATGAAATATAATACTCTCTACAACACCTCGTTAAATCGATACAGTTCAATACTACATAGTAGACTTCGCCTAGGTCATTGTGCATTGAATTCGCATTTATATAGTATTAACTGTGCAATTTCTCCATATTGTAAATGTAGATGGGGAATAGTGGAATCAATTAAACATTTCTTTCTGCACTGTCCCCGATATGCTGCTCAGCGACAATGTTTGCTTTCCTCGTCTGCACAGTTGCTCCACGCTACGTGGTTGAGCTTATCGGAAGATCAGATAGTCGAAACATTTCTATATGGTTCACAAATACTTGGTTATGAAGATAATCAAACTTTGATGCGGAATGTTCAACTGTTTATTCTCCAAACTAAGCGATTTATTAATTGAATTGAATATTAATACGTAATAACTTATCTTTAGGTTTTGAGATCTCCTCACTGAGCTTAACTATACTTCTTTTTCTTTATAATTATTTCATCATGTTTGTGTATACCTTTTGTTTAAACACGATGTACTCTAATGTTTTAAATAAGTCAACATGATCTCCCTCGATGAGCCTAGCTCTTGGAGAAAATGTTGAGAATAAAATGTTTAAATAAAAAAAAAGAAAAGGTGGGGTAATAAATACGCCACGAGTCTCCTTGGGTAAAGGAGGCATACCCCATCCAATCGTTACAAGGTATGAGCAGACACAGTGAGGTTAAAACCTATAAAAAACAACTCCAAAGCGAAATCAGTGCGTGGATTATTACTGTCATTATTAAGCAAAAACATGGTAAGCGACCGCCGACAGTTTGTGCCCATGCGTTAAACTGCCAGGGGACCGCCAACCTGCTAAAGCGAACGGTTGTGTAGAAGCCTTGCCCATGCGTTAGCCTCACAGAGAACGTTAATAATTCAAGCACGTTAGGTGAAAGAACAGCCCGAAAATAAGTAAAACACACACCAAATCATTGTGGGAGAATGGGTTCAGGGTGAAGTGAACCAATTATATACATTATACTCTCAAACTGTGGTCAACCCAAAGACTCATTAAGCCTTATGTTTTCATCCCGCAGGCGTATATATAAGACCTGCTAGGAGAGACTGAATGCTCCATAGGAGCTCTGCCCGAAGGGTAGCGACCCCCTCTGACATAGACCTGAACCAAGGGGCGATAATCCCCTTGGACAGTACCTACCTATATTTACATAAATAACCTGAGTCTATGGGCCTGAAGATGACCATTGGGAACACGTCAACCCCACAAATACACAGCATGTGTATTCCCCATAGGCGAACTCCCACCACAGCTGTATTTGTATACAAGACAGCTGCTGCCAGATGATAGTTAGACATATATTTGGGCATTACCATCACTCATACTATAGCTGGATAGTCAGGGAGGCCAGAAAAAACCTGGAATATACAGGAAACCTGGATGGGGCCAAGACAACCAGCAGCTTCCCCACAAAGCTTCTATCTTACAATTTTTTAATTGGAGGGTTGGTAACACGACAAACAAAGCTCACTATCGAGGCACATTTTATTTATTTTTATTTTATTTTTTTTTTAAAGTTAATGTGTTCATAAATACGTTTTGCACAACATTTATTTGTTAACCACACTTATTTTATTTCAATTATGATCAGTGGAACTTTCTCGAATTATGTGACATTACTCTCAGAAAAATAGCTTATTCATTACTTTAATTCAAAATAGCAAGACCAAAATTTTGCGAACGAACATCCGATCATGCATGCATGATATTAGCAGAAAGAAATTGTAAGAATATGTATGTGGTAGCCAAAATAGATTATATGCAGTAAATAATAGTACATCAAAGGATTTTCAATTTTCAAAAGCGTAGGCATACATGGTATCGTACCAATCTTTCCTGATATCCATCTTGCCGATTTATCGCAAATGTGCATAAACATATATCATATGCAGAGTTTTAAGTCTCAAATTTCGTTCACAAATGAGCTTGCTTTCTTAAGTTTTGAACAGTAAAGTATTGAAAATGTATGCAGGTCAAATTAATTTTGTGAAATAGCTGAAAAAGAAGTTTTATAATTCTACTTTTGAGCGATTGAATACAGTTTAATGTAAGGCCTGATTGAAACCCAATCCAACGCCAAATCTGAGGCGTAATCTGAAGCTTTTTGAATCTGCGGCTAACCTCAAGGTAGTAATAAAATTGTCATTGGAATTTTTGATCGACAAATATAAATACACCAGAATCACAGAATGTTGTTATAAAATAGACGAATTTGAATACATTTTGGTTGGTTTGAGATGCGGAATATGAAACAAACGTGTCAATGCACCGCATACTTACGCGCCGAATACCGCTTCACTTTGGGAATCATGTGCATTGAGACATGGAATGATATCAATTGAACGCTTGTTGATTTCATGTTTAGCGGCTTTAGTCTATCGATCTTGTTGATATTCCCCCAGCGGCGGTTTCATTTAATGGTAATAACTTCGTTGGGACTTGGGCGCTTGTCCGGTAGAGTTCTATTTGAATAAACTGCGTCTCACTGAATTATCATACTGAGTTACTGACCAAATTTTCTTTAATATAACCATATGTCAATTCCAGCGTTCATAGACTCTTTTATGTCACATTGTCTCAGTTCATTCGATGTCCGTAATTCTTTACAGCTCCGCACCAAGTCAAATTTTCAAATTTTCTTTCTCAGTAACAAGACATTGCTCTTTGTTGGGATATTTGTCAAAGTGAACTCCCTTATCACATTGACCTTTGTTCTGCGTGTTCGTTGTTGACATATGATTGGTCAGTTGATCTTTCATTCGGTTTTACACATGCCCAGGGAAACATTTGAACTTTGGACTATTGGATATCGCCTTTTTGTGGCTGTTGACAAGCTTATCCTGTTACTATGAGATTATAACCAGGTTTGAAGGTGACAAACGTGTTGTCTCATTAACTTGAATTTATATATTGTTATATACTAGAAGTTACTATCGCAAGGAAAGTGCTGCCTCACCCCCAAGGGATCAAAGGCAGTCTGCACAATTTGCTGAATAAGGGGCTGTTTATATGATCCCGCTTTGCCAGGACAAGTACGAGGCGGATGAATTCGATGTATTGAAAGAAGTTATGGTGCACGATTCAACAAAAACTTCATTATTTTCTAGAGATAGTTTGTAGTTAACTGTAAACGAAAGTATATTTTGTGTTCAATATATAGACCACAGTACCTGAAGTAAATCTCCGAAACGTCGTTTGTTAATGTAATAAACACATTTAAAAAAAGTCTTACTGTGGTCTATATATTGAACAAAAAAATACTATTAACATGAGGCTCAGGGAAAGTTCATTCCTAAACATTTTGTAAACGAAAGGTTTTTTCAAGCACCAATAATAATCTTCTTGAACACAAGATCTTCTTTACAACATTTGAGTTCGGTTAACCAGCATTTAAACTTTTGTTTAGCCCAGTGACTTATTTCAATACAACAAAATTTCCCACCTTCCCGCATTATGTAAACAGCCCCTAAGGCGTTCAGGGGGCAGGAATTCTATTTTTTGGCATGGGCAGTTTTGCATGAATACCTTCAATGCTTATAACGTCTTGCTTTTGTATGTATAATTATAATGCTGTCAGTGGTGAAGATAGCCATAGCAACAGGTCATGCTATGCAAGTTTTTAATGATTTGTTTGATTCAAATAGATGCAAGTTTATCAGCATAGGCATAGCATGACCAGTTGCAATGACTAGCTCGCCACTAACCAGAGATCAGGCTCTATTTTACAAATATAGCCTGACACAAACATTAATGTGATAGCTTTCCACCCACAGCAAAGTTTATATTTAGTATCCAATCAAAATGTCGCAAGAGAAATTTAAATTTCACACAACGACAACAATCTAATTATAGTTGTGCTCACTATAAAATATATCATCAACAATAGTATAAATATCTAATTAGCACCAACCAATCAAATGACAGATTAAAAAATCTTTTGTCTCATAGACCAATCAGATTTACAACCGAATATGGCTGTAAGGCATGTTAAGGTTTGTATCAGGCCTATTTATTTATTTATAGGCCTGATCGCAGGTTAGCTCACCACTGAATACTGTACAATATCATATATTTATATACATAAACGATAATAATACTTGAATGAATCATTGGACATGTAGAATTTAATAACAATTTCATGTATAGAAATACTATACAAAACTACCCCTATCGCAGAACAACTGACATTTTTGTTTAATTTAATTAATCCATCAGCTTCATATGACACCATTCATTTGTAAAGATTAAGATTGTACTCAGTCAGAACTTCAAAACTATATAATAAGAAAGATATTGTGAGCATTATTGAAAAAAATATAGTGTACCCTGAAATGTAATAACACAGCCAGGTGAATATATGACTGTATTATGTAGGCCAGTCCTATCTCAGAGATATATTTTTACAGACTGTCATACCTTGTACAAAAGTCGGTTGACATGCTATTACATGTATTAACTGCTGGTAAGTTAATATTTCCAGATAACCACAGGTAGATTTACTGGGGGGTTAGGTATGGTTAACTTCCCCCTGTAATCTCTCTAACCCCGAGGTCTTATAAAATGTTCAACACTTCAACCCCACCAAAATTTCGCTTCACCCCTCCTATTTTGTGTGAAAAAGTCGTTAACCCTACACCCGAAGCTCTACTAGATTCACCCCTACTATAAATAATGAAAACACGCCCTTGCAGGCAACAATCCAAACTGGATTGCTATATCATTCCACGTAAACTTGTTTTTAAAACGTGATGAAAGCACATTGCTATAAACATGTAGAATAAACACTAAACTCAACGCCTTGGGACATCACCACACAAACAAATAAACTATTTATACTGTAGTTTATCATGATAAATTCATGCTGATAGTTCTGCATGAAATTATAGTGTTCTAAATATAAACGCACATTGCTATAAACATGTAGAATAAACACTATTCACTAAACTCATCGCCTTGGGACATCACCACACAAACAAATAAACTATTTATAGTTTATCATGATAAATTCATGCTGATAGTTCATTAAATTATAGTGTTCTAAATATAAACGCCTTCGGCTTCATGTATATTTATCGAAGTGCATGTCTATACAGCTGGTTTTGCATGATGAAAATGTAAATCATATAGTGTTTATACGTACTAAATTAAATATAATTTCGCTACCAGAAAGAAATAAAGCTATCCTTACCTGAATTACTGAAAATATCGGCGATGTTTTGCATCATGGACATGTAAATAAGCTAGCTTTAATACTGCCTGATATTCTGCTGATATTGATATAAAGCTAGAACTTGATGCTTGATCGTGTTCAATACAAAATATAAAAGTTTGACCGCCCCCCTCGTTTAAAAAAATTTCCTGAAGCCTTAATTATTTCCCCGGAATTACGACAAACATCCGACAGACAGACACAAAATCGAGATCTCGACAATACATAACTCGGGTAAAGAGACTGGGCACAAGTAAACGCGATACTTCATGTTAAGAATAGTGTGCTGCCTTCGGCAGCAATAAATTTGCTTAAAACAGTGATTAAGTGACACGTACATTTCTAGTATCTTAACACGCACATTCCTATATTATATCAAGTCTTGCCCTTGCGTCAACTTGACAAAGTGTACTAATTACTAAACGGGTTTATCAACAGGCAGCCACAATCAATCCCTACAAAAAGCCCGGCCTGTATAGTCGAAGTGTCTGATTTAAGTCACAAACTAGGAGCACGAATATACTTGCGGAAAGCGTCGGATTTCCAACGGCCCATTAGTCGTATTTGGGAAAAACCGCATTCGGCAGCGAATGTAGCCACGCCGATGCGAAAACTATGTCCTTTGTACCTGTTTGCATCGAGACCGCACGTGCGAAATATGATAGCTAAATGGTCTGTGAACATTTTGTGTGAAATTGCATGCCCGTCACGAGTTTGAAAAAGAGGGCCATCAGCTAAACCACGATGTGCAAAATAGTCTAGTAAGCTCTGCACTGGGCATACGTCTGAACGTCGTTGAAGAGTGAGCGAGACGTTAGCTTGTTTGTAAGAATGCTTAAAATTCAAAAATGTTATTTTTAAACCGCTGACGTTTCCCGCATTATCCATGAGTTGAACGACCTGCCTCAATTGCAGTACGTCCGGTGACCGTGGACAACAAGTGATTTCGCCAACTCGCAAAAAGGCAAAAAATGCGGTCGTGCACATAGCTTTGAACAAGTACCCCCGATACTCACTCGTTGGAGTTTGCTGTAAGACGGTGCGAAGGTAGGGAGAGTTATGGGCAAGCGTGTATCAATGCATGACCCAAGCTTACCATAGCCTTTTAACATTTCGACAATCCAAAAAACTTTAGTTGGGTCGTTCACCCCTGCAAGACGATGACAATATCCCAGCGCAGAAACTTACGTGTTGGCCGTCGAGGCCGCATAATTGCGTTGAAACATGTACGAAATAAATAGGCTTAAGTTGGCGGGCGATATAGGCAGTGAGCCGAGTGAGACTAAAGCTGAGTAAAAAACTGCACTTGAAAATTGGCTATATAGTTTCCAGGCCCGGCGATAAGTAGGGACCGACGATGGCTGCAAACTAGATTGAAGTAATTTAGTTGTTAGAGCGGCCAGTTGTACGGGAGTAGTTGGGCTGGTATAACCGTTGGTGACGATTGTACACCCACCGGAGCTAACTGTTTGAACTTCGAAACCTGCAATCGAGATAAAGCATCAGCTAAAACATTTTTGACACCCGGTACATGGCGAGCGCGGAATAAAATGTTAAATTTCAAACAAGCCAGCACCAGTCGGCGAACAAATATCATAACAGTCACATCGCGTGAAGTGGCTTTATTTATAGTATCGACCAATGCCGCATTATCCGTAAAAAAGGTGATACGCTGGTTTCGCATCTTATCTCCCCATACGAGTACGCTGAGTACAATTGGGTAAAATTCCAAATCGCGATGTTTAATTGCCTCCAATTGGGGGGCCACACACCGAAAAACCACTCATCGCCGAATACAGCACCGTAGCCCAAACTACCGGCAGCATCGGTATATATGTTTAAACTGAAGGAATCATTCCAAACATCACTGAGAAAAAACGATCGGCCATTAAATTCGTCCAAAAAGGACTGCCAGATGACCAGATCGGCCTTAACCGATTTAGTTAGACGAAGAAAGTGGTGCGGGAACTTGATGCCTTTAGTCAAATCAATAAGACGGCGCAAGAAAGCCCGACCAGGGACAACTACCGAGCAAGCAAAATTAAGTAAACCAGTTAACGATTGTATTTCGCGCAAAGTAACTTTTTTGCGACGCAGAAAGCCAGATATTAGAGACTTGCATTTATCGGTCTTGTCGCCTGGTAAACAGGCCTCCATGCGCAAAGTATCTAATTCAATGCCAGCAAAGGCGAGAATAGTTTGTGGGCCAACAGTTTTGTCCGGTGCGATTGGTATGCCTAAATATCTACAGAGAGATAAGAAGCGGACAAGGTCAATGCGACATTGGTGATAAGTAGGTGACGCCATTAGATAATCATCAAGAATGTGGATTAGATGTGGGATTTGCAAGTGTTTCTTAGCAACCCATTCGATAGCAGTGCTAAACATCTCGAAAGTGCGACAAGATGACGCACAGCCAAAGGGCATAACGCGATCATAATAATACTTCCCTTGCCAAAACATTCCTACGAGATCATAATCGGATGGCCTTAACGGGATAATACGAAATGCGCTCTTGATATCCGTTTTTGCTAGGAAATCTAGGCATCATCAACACGAGCATAATGTACAGTCGAATGCTCGTGAGCAATGCCGTCATTAACAGATTCACCACTTGGAAAAGACAAATGGTGGATTAAGCGATATTCCCCAGGGGCTTTTTTAGGTACCAGCCCCAAGGGGGAAACGCGAAAATTAGGAGAGGGTGGACTGGCCCAGCCAGTTGAAAGGCCCAGCCAGGCGATCGACCGCCAATTCTTTCGAGAATCTAGCACTAACTATCTCAGGGTTCCGTTGCGCGGAAACGAGATTAGGACCAAAAATTGATATACGAGATCCTTCAAAATGAAGGGGAAAACCAAACTTAAAACCATTATATAAATTTAACGCCAATCGCACATCGTATCCACATAATAACGGGTAGAGATTGTCAATTAGAACCGGTGTTGGCAGTACGGGACTTGGCGGCACTTGGGGCTGAGCCAGAGGAGGGCTTTTGGCCACGAAAATTACAACGAATAGCCGGGTGAACAACACCACATTTCAAGCAGTTGTGTTTGTAGTTACACCCTAAACATTCAGCACCCCGGTGGAACTTGCGGCAAAACCCCCTAGGAACAAAGGGTCCAGCGGCCGACGAGGACGAATTGTTTGAACTCGTTCGCATATTTGATTGGGGTTTGCTCAAACGCGCATGACCGAAAGTTTGTGCACGGATCCAAAGTTCCCAGTGAGTATAACCCCAAGGTAGTTCAGCCGGATTGCTTTGCCGCAAGAGACGAAATTGCGTGTCATACAAACGCCAATCAGCCCCTCGTGTGGCCAAATCCCGCACTACCTCCCCGTATTTCATTAGTGTTGGGGCCTCCAAGGGAAATTTTGCAGTGTAGACTCCAACGAAAATTTGAAAAGCCGAAGTCCATGCCTCGATATTGGGAATGGCCTTCGGCTTGTGTGACGGTTCTAA
Source organism: Paramuricea clavata (assembly GCA_902702795.2). Lineage (NCBI taxonomy): Eukaryota > Metazoa > Cnidaria > Anthozoa > Malacalcyonacea > Plexauridae > Paramuricea > Paramuricea clavata. The sequence goes on along the minus strand of CACRXK020004303.1, from coordinate 19,097 downwards.
AGATAAAGCAGGGAGCGAGGAACCGCCTTGAGAGCTCACATACAAGTGATACCGGGTATCACCTGCCCCTGAGCTCAGTAAAACACCAAAATCTATAAATTCGTACGCCCATATTTTTGCTTTAACTTTAGAGCTAACATTAGCATCGATGGGCACGCTAATTGAGCAAAATTTGGCGGATCCCAACACCGCTGACGGTGAGACGGTAATAAATTCGGTCTCACCTGTTATGTGATGCAAAGCAGATGCTACCGGCCCATGCATAGTGGTAGCATCTGCTAAATTATGAGTATTATCGGGTCCTACAACTAGAGGTACTTCTCTCTGTTCTGGTTCCATGGACGGAGGCGCCGGGAGAGTTGGTTGACTTGCTCCAAACGACGCGATGACGGCCTGTGACACAGCCGAGACAATTCTCTGCATCGCTTCCTCGGAGAGATCTGGCGGTGTGATGTTCGGCGACGCTGATGGTGTAGCAGCCATGGCAGGCGGTGTTTCGACCCTGGCTGCACTGGTTGCAGTTGTAGATGCTGCTGTTGTCCGACGACGCCGCGAAGAGGCACTAGGTGCTGCTGCTACTTGAGCTCGGCGCTGGACACGTGTACTTGGGCGAGTTGCGGGCATTCTAAAAGGAAAATGTCAGAACGCAGACAGGCAGAATTGGGTTTGGCCAGAGTCTAAAGGAAAATGTCAGAACGCAGACAGGCAGAATTGGGTTTGGTCAAAACCTACAACATGGCGGAAAGACGTGTGTCTGTTATGCTCTATCAAAATGCAGGAAATACGAATAAAAATCATAGATTGAGTTCCTTTCTCACTTGCGATAGCTGTACTGAATTGTCTAATATGTCTTATGATGGAGTACGCCTAAAATGGCTTGATGATCTGGAGAATGTAAAACGAATTGTATGTCAAGTTTGGGGCCTCGAAGGGAAATGGTCGTCACCTGGAGGCCAAACAAAAAAATTTACTAGCACTAATGCTGACTTGGTGCTCACATGGTACAAAGGTGAACAAAATACTCTGATTTTTCAAGGCAAGGAAGGTGACTTAGTACGAGATAGGTGTATATTCGTTTGCATGCAAGGGAGCCATCTTAAATCAAAATCACAATCGCTTGAGTGTGATGAAACTAAACACTCTCAGTAAAACTTCATGTAAACACGTCATATGGGCATCACTGTTTTTTTACAAAGAGGCGCCTGGGTACGAGGCAGGTGTATAAGAATGTAAATACTATCACTGATACGGCTGGCCTGGTTAAAAGTAAGCAAGGTAAACAGGATAGTATTTATCACCGCTTGTCTGATCCTGTACTGATTAATCATTTATCTCAGACGGAACAGATCGCACTGAGTAATGATTGTGGTTGTAACTGTAGGGTTTTGGCCGCCGAACTGGAAGGGGTAAAATTGGAATTAGTTATCATGCAAACGAATTTTGAGAATAAGTTAGACTCCGTTATTAGCAAATTTGTAGACGGGCACTCAAATATAAACCAACTTAAACATAATCTCTCTTGTGAAAAAGAAAAAAGTAATCGCCTTCAATCTGATCTTACTTTGCTAGTAAGAGAACGAAATATTGAGGTTGAGGAACTTAGTGAAATAATAACTTCCCTTCAGGGTAAAATTAGTACTGTTGAAAAGATTAATGACCAACTACGAGCCTCAAATATGTGCATAAATTTGGAGACAACGAACAATATTAAACCTAACCACATTGATGAGAAGTTTGTCTCCTTTAATTATAATTCATATCGTACAAAGTTGGCAATTTCTAAACAAAGCCAAACCGAACATCAAGATAACAATAACCGCTCATTTAACGATCTTCAAGTTGCCGAGTTTAAAGACACCTACGCTTCTCTTCAGACAGAACCAAATTTAGTGCCCGCACCAGATATTAGCGGTACCAATGTTTCTTTTATGGCAGAGAATAATCGAGAAATTAGTTATAACAATGCCGAGTGTCACATACCTGTTATTGACAATCAATGTGCTGCCTTATTGCGAAGTCCAACTGAATGTTCCCAACCGAGCGAAAATGATAGCCTATCACATAAAGGGCCTAAATCAACCAAGCATACAACAACATACACTAAATCGAAATTACTTAATCCAGAAGGAATCACGCATTATGTCGGCAAGCCAAGTAAACCCTACGATAAACACCATAAACTAAGTTATTCTGATTGGATAAGTCGACTCCCTTTGATTGAGCAGTTTCCTAAACAGCTAAACCAACATGATGAAATAAAAGGCAAAGCGAACAAACAAGGAAAAACTCATTTTAAGAAATTACAGAATGGACTCGCGAAACCCCCACGATCGCAAAAGGGTATTCATTCCCTTCTGATGCGTACACCTGTTACTCCCCCAAGAGGCGTAGCACATCAAAATTTTCGGATACGGCGTTCGTACCACCGTGCTCCGGATTGGTACAGACATTTGGATCTGGTCAGCCGGATAACCAGAATGTAACATTGCCGTCCTATACTATACCCGTCCGAGTTTCCCATCGTCATACGAGAGTGACCCGTTCAAGTTATTACCCGTCAGGGAAAAGTTTCAACCGTAGAAATAATTTAATTTACATTAGTGGCCACCAAACCAAAAAAACGCCCTTACTCTCTTCTCTACCGAATTTATTTGTTTCTAATTCAAGATCGCTGATCAGCAAGATTGACGAACTGTCTGCTACAGTAAAATCCTATACATCAGACATTGTCGTTGTTACCGAAACGTGGCTTTCTTCAAATGTTCCCAATTCAGCAATAGATTTATGCGGTTATTCCTCACTGAGGCATGATCGTTCTGACGGCAGACGAGGAGGTGGAGTCTGTGTCTTTGTAAAGGACATGCTTCCTTTCATTCTTCTTAAAGAGATTGAAAGTCACGAATATGAGTCGCTTTGGTTACTCTTAAAACCTCACCGCTTGCCTCGTGGTTTAAATTCAATTGTATTGGGAATCGTGTACCATCCACCTGGAAGTGACGATAAAGCCCTTCTTTCACACCTTACCGAATCAATTGATTCTGTCCTTTCCACCAATCCCGGTGCAGGAATTATTTTGGCCGGAGATTTTAACCAATTTAAACATCGCCAGTTATGCAGTTCCTTTAACCTCGAGCAGTTAGTCAAAGACGCTACTAGAGGAAAGAATATTTTAGATAAAATATTTACCAACATTTCTAAATTTTATAATTCTGCCCTGGTAATTTCTCCAATTGGACATTCCGATCATAATTCCATCGTTCTTAAACCTCTTCCAGCTAACTCTTATGGTGGCACAAGGTCTACACGTTTAGTACGAGACTCTCGCCCAACCAATCGTCGAATTGTTAGCGATCATCTGTCGAAAGTTAATTGGTTACCTTTGCACCATATGGAATCTTGTGACGAGCAGTTCCAGTATTTTTCCACCATCGTAGATAATATCATAAACGAACATTTGCCTTGGAAACAAATCAAAATTGATTCTAGTGACAAGCCCTGGATTATTTCCGAAATAAAATCTCTCATTTCCAAGCGGCAGACAACATGGGCTGCTGGCAATAACCTGATGTTCAGATTCTATCGAAACAAAGTCAATGCACTTTGCAAGAAGGCACGACTAAATTACTACAATAAAAGTATCGCGGGCGTTCAACAGTCCGATTCTCGTAAATGGTGGTCAGCGGTGAAGAATATTGCTGGTCTTCAGTCTTCTAAGAATGTATCTACAATGATGTTCCAAGGTAAATCCTACTCTGATGCCGATTTAGCAAATTTGCTCAACGACAAGTTCGTTGGTCCTCCTTACCCAATCTAAACTGGCTCCCCCTTCCCACAAATGACATTCCAGATGATTTCTGCATCTCTGTCGAGGAGACTGAAAAGGCCCTATTATCATCTAAACTTCATTCATCTGCTGGTCCCGATGAAATTCCTTCTTGGCTTCTCCGGGAAAACGCTTCAGTGTTGTGTCGACCTTTGTGTTCTATTTTTAATTCATCAGTTCGTGAAGGATTTGTTCCCTCAATATGGAAGGCAGCAAATATTACACCAGTTCAAAAATCTTCGCCTCCTAAAGATGTTGATTCTGACTTCAGACCAATTTCCCTCACACCAATTATCAGCAAGATTCTTGAATCCTTTCCCTACAAATGGCTACTTGACTCCGTCTCAAAAAAAAATGATTCCTTGCAATTTGGTTCGCTTAAGGGTTCAAGCACTAGTATGGCATTAATCTACATGCTACATAAATGGTTTGAAGCAGCTGACAAACAAGGTAACACTATACGGATTTGTTTACTTGATTTTTCCAAGGCGTTTGATAGATTAGATCATAACATTCTGTTGGAAAAATTGAAAGACATGGAAATTCATCCCGTGTTACTTAACTGGATCGCAAACTTCCTAACAGGCAGACAACAAAGAACCCGTGTTGGTCAGTTCTTTTCTGAGTGGAAGTTTTTAAACGCCGGCGTCCCACAAGGAACGAAGCTTGGCCCGCTATTATTTTTGAGCATGATAAATGACTTGGCTGTAGCGGATGAAACTGTTAAATTTGTCGATGATACTAGCCTTTGGGAAATAATATCAAACAATCCCCCTTCCCAGTTACCCGCTAACATCATCAGCTGCTCTGAATGGTCATCAGACAATAATATGAAGTTAAACGTAGCAAAGACCAAAGAATTGCGTGTCTGCTTTTCTAAGCTTACTCCATCGATTGCCCCTATTACCATTGGCGGTCAAGAGGTCGACGTCGTTTCCGAGGCCAAACTATTGGGCGTTGTCCTTTCGGACGACCTCAAATGGAACTGCCATATTGACTACATTTGCAAGAAAGCCGTGAAGCGTTTGTACGGTCTGCGCCTTCTTAAAAGAAATGCTTTACCTTCTCATATTCTGATCTCAACCTATTGTACACATATTCGACCAATTGTCGAATATGCTTGTCAGGTGTGGCATTATGGCCTTCCTCATTACCTGAGTGATCAAGTTGAAAAAATAAAAAAAGGGCATTAAAAATTATTTTCCCTGGAACTATCTATGCTGAATGTTTGCTTAAAGCTAACTTGATGACTCTTTACGAACGTAGAACTGTTCTTTGCAAGCGACTTTTTTCGAAGATGTTGGAACCCACTCATAAACTGAATGCCTTAGTACCGCCTAAAAGTCTTCAAACTTATAATCTGAGGTCTTATCCCAACCTATTAGTACCTAGGTGTAGAACTGAACGTTTTTCGAACAGTTGCATTCCTGCTGCGTCTCGTGCTTATAATAATAAGTAAACTTTAGATTATTATCGTTATTTTTATCTAACTTACCTATTTTTATCTGTAAATATAGAATAGATTGAATACCTATGTTCTTATACCCTGTAATTCCAAAGTAATTCAGTTGTTACTGCTAGTTTGGAAATTTATAATAATAATAATAAGTTTGCTGGTTGCGTCTGGTGAAGCGATTCGTAATCGTGATATAGTTGCATATTTGTATAGCTATAAATGTATACGCAGTAACACGAAAACGTGAACAAACAACGCAGCGGAATAATCATGGCATACAGCGAAGGTAGCCGCAAAAGATCATCCTTAAGAATTGCTGCAATATCTACCACATTAAACATTGACAAACAAACAACGCAGCGGAATAATCATGGCATACAGCGAAGGTAGCCGCAATAGATCATCCGTTTAAAGCGCTGCAAAATAATATAAAAACGGGCAATCTGAAAACAACATGCTGCACCGTCCCACAATATATTGATTTCAACTGTGGGCATCTGAAAACAATAAATTGCACTATCCCACTTAGACATGCATTTTTCCAAACACAGGATCAGCCCGTCATATATACCTAACATTAAATATCAGCACGGCACAAAGCAAGTACGAGGACATATACATACATGTACGTTAGCTGAACAAAAGACGAAACAGACTACTATAGGGAAACACATTCTATATACGTATATATAACCAGCTCGATAATCATGAATATGCCCTGTGCAGGAAAAACCCATGCAATGTTGAAATCTCAACGTGGGCATCTGAAAACAGTCATGTCGCTCTAGACCATAATAATATAACAAATATAAGCATAATATATATCAACACCAAGTACTGAGAGGATATATACTGCATAATCAAAGAGTGTGACAAAAGATGCCCTCCACAAATTAGGGCGTTGTCAATACAAAAAGCAAAATTGATCAGAAACAACAGTACAAAACGGGGTTCACGGGTTACAAAAGTTTGAGAGCTTTCAAGATAGCCCCACGATAACTCCGATTCAAACAGTACTGTCCGTGGGCATTACAATGCACGCCATCGGAGGATAGCAATGCACGATCGGTTCGAAAAAATTCCCGATGATCCCAAGTAAAAATCCCATTTTCCTCAGCAAGGACCACGGACAAATATTGCCGCAAAATAGCGGCCTTGGCATTAATAATAATAGCTTTATTCATCCATCTTAAGATAAAAAAGTACAATGGACTTACAATTACTTGTTTAAGAAAGTATATATGCTGCGGATATGTCTTTATATTACAAATTGTTGTAAGATAATTTAGAAAACTAACTAAGAAGTTAAAACTAATAAATTCTTTAATCTAATAAGTTCTTCTAATAAGTTAAAACTATTTATACATATTTACAAGCTCTACCTGAAAATGAATGTTTATGCCTTTCAGTTCCTGAGAAGAATGATATATTGCGATTCCGGTCAATGTTCCTTAAATTGTACTGATTGTTAATTAATTTTGGCAAAACACTGCGACAGGGATGGTGTGGATCGTTCATAAACCTATCAACTTCTCGACTAGTTGCCTCTTCCCTTCTTTCGTTCAACGGTGGTAGGTAATCTTTTTCCAGGCCAAGGATTCTTAAGCTCCTGGATTGGACCCGCTCTATTTCATCTCGCAGGTAATTAGGGAGTCCCGCCCAGACAGGTGATGCATACTCGAGAATTGGTCTTATTTTGGATTGATAGGTAATAATACCGACTTCAGCTGGTAACTGCGATTTCCTGCATTCTCTAAGATGGTAAAGGCGTTTATTTGCTTTACGTGTAATCTCTTCAACATGTGCGTTCCATTTTAGATTATTTTGGAACGACACGCCAAGTAATTTAAAAGCGTTGACCCTTTCTATTAACTCATTTCCAATACGAAGACGTGGTGGTTCAGGTATAGCGTCCGTGAAAGAGATCCACATGTCCTTAGTTTTTTTAGCATTAATTGCCATTTTATTTAACACCGCCCAGTTATTTACTTCATTGATAGATTGTTGTAAATTACTATTAGAATCTACGCTCACTATTTGGTGTTGTGTGCAGTCATCTGCATACTTATTCGTACTGACTTTTAGTTGTTCTGGTAAGGCGTCCTCCAAATCATCAATGTAGGTATTAAAAAGAATGGGAGATATTACAGAGCCTTGCGGGACTCCGGCCGGGCATGTTGCAATGGATGATAAGGTACCATTGAGATTTACTTGTTGAACTCTTCCGGAAAGGAAACTTTTAATCCATAACCAGAAGGGTTTATTTATGTTCATAGCTGCTAATTTGTTCAAAAGAATATTGTGATCCACAAGGTCGAAGGCCTTACGAAAGTCAATGAAGGCCGCATGAACCCCCATTTTGCCTGTTTTTGAACAATCAGTGGCATTAAACCAGGTTTGGGTAGTTGATATTAACGCAGAGACTGTGCTTCGATGTTGAGTAAACGCGTGCTGGTTATTCTTAATTTTCAGGTCTTCAATATTTAACTGGAGCTGGATCTTTTCCAGGATCTTGGCAAGATGGGGTAAGACTGATATCTGGCGGAAATCATTGTTAATGTCTCTCGGCGGTTGCACTTTAGGAACAGGGGAAATTAGGGCATGTTTGTAGAGTGATGGATAACAACATTGACTTATACTACAGCACACAATGTCATAAACCACAGGAGCTAGGTCTTCGTGGTATTGTTTGAGCATCCATGCAGGAACCTTATCGATGCCAGTTGCTTTTCTTGGATTAAGATGTTTTAAGACCGCTTTAACTTGGCCAATAGAAGGAAGGGGTGGTTTGTTATTCTTATGTGGGTGGTTCACTTCAGGTATTTCAAAGGCGACATTCGTGTAACGGTCCGACCATGGTTTAGTGAAGGCTTTCTGAAGTTTTTCAGCTAAGTCGGATAAGTCTAGGTTTTCGGGCCCGTGTGGAAATTGGGTGTGGGTTGTGTTTTCGGCATTTACTAAAGAGTAGATACAGTTATACCACTTCGATTGATTCGAGGTACGAAATTCTGAGGCCTTGGACCGATAGTAGGTGGCTTTAGCTTTAGCTATAAGATTTGCCACTTTCTCGCATAGTTGTTTGTATCTTGGCTGATCACCACGAGAAAAGGCCTTCTGACGAGCTTTGATTTGCATTTTAATATTACCGGTGATCCACGGTTTATCAGAGTGATGTACTCTGATGGTTTTTTCAGGTAAGAACTCGTCAAGCATCTTGATTATAATGGAGTTATAAGCTGATACTTTCTCATCCACATCCAGTGCTGAATATACAGTAGTCCAATCTTCAGAAGCCATATTCAGGGAGAGGTCATTTAAATTTGCTCGTTTCATCAATCTAATTTTTTTGACGTAACCGGAGTTTTCTGTCTTTAATGGGCTTGATTAGAAGACATTGGTGGTCGGAGCGTCCGATTGGGGGGAGATGGCTAACAGTGTCAAAAAGAGGGAGCATATTTATAAGGATTTGATCAAGAATGTTGTGTCCTCTAGTCGGTTTAAGTTACAGATCTTTTTAAATTAAATCTGTTACATAGTTCTCTTAATTTTAGTTGATTGAAGTCCCCAGCTATAACAATTCCAGATGAAGGACGTTCGCGCAAGAGACTATCTATACAAGTAGTTAAGTATTCATTCATATCGATTGCTTGTTCGGCGGATTGACCAGGAGGGTAGTACACAACAGCAGCAACGATTGTACTGTAAGGTCTAGGGGTTCTTGGGGGTTTTAACAACAACCATATCACTTCTTTGTTTTGCCACCTTGAGCAAAAGGAATATTGCGGTTTATAACCTGGCACACCCCAACAACCCGAACGTTGTATGTGTGCCTTAAAGCATGCACAAGGTCGTCGATTTTAGACCCCACCACCTCGGGGGCGTGGGTCGACAAATCGTTAGTCCCAAGCTCCAAGATTACAATATCGGGCTTATACTTATGCACCGATTGCAAATCGTATTTAACGACCTTTTCGACGGTTCGGCCACCCGTCCCTAACAAATTAATATAGCCCGATTCTGGGAGATGAAAATTAGAAGCCGCACGTGTATCAAAGTGCGCATTTAAATCATCTCGCAAACGACGGACAAAAGAATGACCGAGAATTAAAATACTTGGGACACAACTTGACATGATAAAAATATCGGAGAAGGAAAAATTAATAGGAATACCTTATCGATTATTTATATCAATTGACTTCAGCCAGAGAGTTGACCTTGCGCGACCAGATTGAAGAGTAGAATGAACTGATGCGCATACTGCTGTAGATTATATCACCACTCCCATGGGCGTACCGGAAGGAAAAAATTAGGGGGGCGGAAAGAAATTTGCCCGACTTTTCAGGATTGTGCCCGACTAGTACCTAAAAAATTTTTTCCGGAAAAATTATTTCGGCGACCTCCCCCCCCCATTTTAGGGGTCAAAAATTTTTTCCGGACATACCAAAATTTTTCGGAACATCACACAAATTTTCCAAATAAGACATAATTGACCACAAAATTGAATGAAATTTCGACTAAATTGACAGAATTTGTCCCTTTTATTTTTAGTATACACCAAAATTGCCCGACTGTTGATCGAATATTGCCCGACTGCCCAAAAAACTGGGGGGGCTACCGCCCCCCCCCCCCAAAGGTACGCCTATGACCACTCCTATCCGCTTCCTGCGCATTACATTCATGTGACTGCAAATTATCGGGGCTAATACCCACGTGTCCCATTACAATAGCTCCCTATCTCTAAAACTAGATGCAGGAAGCAATAAAATCTTTATTGGTATGCCAATAATTCCTATTTGTGATATATTCAGTGTCTCGGGATTCCTTCCGTGATATTCGGTTTGAATTCAATTATTCAGGAAGTCAATTTTGGTTTCTTCAGTGGTTATCTTTAGCCAATCCAGTTTTGCCGACTGAGGTAACGATTTGCCGAGTTGGTGACGAGTGGGGGGGAGGGTGTTCCACCCCCTCCACACCCCCTCTGTAGCGCCGCCCCTGCACTTTTATTGATAACCTCTCGTATACATGCACATGCAAAACTAACTAATAAAACTGTATCTATTGGCGCCAAAAAGTCTTAGTCTCAGACCCCTCACGCGGTCCATCTGCGCGCCAAGGCAACAAAACAACAATAAGCTTATTAACTATATTATAACTACCGTTTTACATCGTTGTATAAAACATTTTGACCACATGTAAGGAATTATTTCTCAGTCCAGAAACATAGCCAAAGGCAAAAGACTTAGCATTAACGTCCTTGTAATTTTATTGATATAGAGCCAGAACTGAGGATTTCAGAAAGCTTTATATCTGTACCTTCCCAAAGTTGTAGACAAGATATGTTGTTTATGTCCAACACGCATAATATAACATAACTCAAAATGATTCGAGCAAAACCGGTCTTTTGTTAAAAGGTAGACTGGTTAATAGAAATTGATCTTTTTGAGAAATTGATCGTTTGTCGTCATCGATCCGTGTCGTTGAACAATGAAAAAAGTTGTCGTGAAATTAGTGAAGATAAAATTGCAGTTTGTGAGAAAACTGCAGGTCTATAGAGCGGGAACTTTTCGGATTTGAACTCAGCGTGTTCGAAAGTGTTAGTTCCCGTAAAAATATTTTAGTTCCAAGACAGGTGAAATGAAAATCGCTTTCTAGGTCACAGCATTTTCTGAAAAGTTTCAAGGTCACAGCATACGGCCTAATGGTCTCGATGAGATGACTCACAGATGCAAGAAAGTAAATGAAGCAAAGCGAACAATTTTAGCTTCTCAGACTAATGTAGTCAAAATGCTTTTATTTAATTAGATTAAAAAATGTGAAACAGCCCGCTGACACTTTCATAAATTGAAATCCCAACTCAACTTTAGAAGGAACGAGTCCAGAACCGTCAGAAGCAGGAGACCCCCTCCCACCCAATAATTTCCCCACCAATGACAATTCTATTTCTCTTCATACTTTATTTCTTTCTTGCACAGGCAATTACTGCAATCAACTTATATTATCCATTAATCCGTACCAGTTTGTTGTTACATTTATACATGATTTATTCTAAGAAAAATTTAGAACTGCACATACAAGTGTTTTTGGACCCCTAAAATGGTACACTGACCGAAATTAATTTTGGCGACCTTCCGGTCAGTGTACCATTTTAGGGGTCCAAAAGTTGAGTTTTAAGAACTGCACAAATGGGTTTGGAACTGCACATTTTGTGTAGAACTGCACGTTAAAATAAACCCTGCATTTACATCGTGTATGTATCAGTAGGAACAAATTAATAGCAATTCATTCATGCTTCTGATAGCATACAGAGCAAATGTTGTTTCAAACCAAGGGGGGTGAAGTTGTAAAAAGTTACAAAGTGTATTACAAAATCTTGAATTTTTAAATGCAAGATATTCACAACTTTGGTGAAAATGCCTTTCAGGAAACACGGAAAACGCTCTTCCGAGGCTTCGGAAACGTAAAATATTTCTGGGGAAGCATGCCCTCAGACCCCCTTGGGCCTTGGTCAAGCCTCCCCCCCCAATAACAAATTACTTCCAACGGCATTGAAGTCTGTGTTTTAGAACATGTTGACTCAGTCCATGCTTTATGACATTTACAATTTATTTTTTAATTTGTTCTGCGGCCAACCGCCACGACTGACAAACACAGCATTCTAAACAGGTCTGACAGGTTTAATTTTTATCAAGCTAGCGCGCAAAGCAGGGTGCAGGAATTATAAGACAATATAATGCTAATAACTAAATAAGGAGGTAGACCGATAGCATTCTCACGTTTTTTAACGTTTTCAGAACCCTATGTCAGTTGTCAACAAAACAAACATGTCATCATCTCAATCAGTGTAGATGCAGGCTGCAACAATTGGCTGCAGCAGTCGAAGCAGTAGGCATGTCCCGATTGTGCTCATAAAATCCCGAAAAGTTGCTCTCTATAAAACAAAAAAGTTGCCCTCTAAAAAGCATGAAAGTTGCTCAAAAGTTGCCCGAAATAAAAACAGTTACTAAAATTCAAAAAGTTTGCACTCTTTACGTTCATTTCACGACATACGCTAATTAAAAGCTTTATACAATTTCCGTAGGCAGGGATAAATTGTTTGGAATTATAAAGAGAAAACGTTTTTTACAAAAGTTTTACAAATAACAAAACAAAGGTCATACAAAAATTTAAAAAAAGATGAAAATGAAGCAACCTCGTACCCAGGGTCTTTGCTCGTGAGAAGCAAGAAAATGAAGTTGTCTAGCACATGTAAACATTTCATACTGTAAAGTTTGAACTCTGGTGAAAAGTTGCTCAAAAATTGCTCAAAAAGGAAAAAGTTGCTTGAAGTTGCTCGAACCGAAAAAAGTTGCTCCAAACGCAAAAAGTTGCTAAAACGTTGCCGAGCCCAATCGGGACATGCCTACGAGGCAGCAGTATGAATTAAGGGCCTAACCAGTGTAAGTGTCAGACCTCAACAACTGTGAATCTCTTCCAGAGGTGTTGATTTTCTTTCAACTTCCTGTTTACATTGTGGAGTCTTTTCCTACTGGGCTCTTCAGTAGTGTTGGACATTACAGTTCCTGCTATCCGCGGAACGACAATTTCATATTTTCCACCTTCTTTCCTAGTAACGTTGTCTTGTACTGTTCTGCATACGTTGTCGACTGATCCTTTCCTCTCTATCCTCTACTACCAAGACATCTGAGGAAAAGAGATGCTCATAATAATTATGATCACGAACATAGTTATTTTCACGAACGAGTCTGCATAGTCTTGGCTGCCATGAACAATCCATCCTCCGGTTTTCCCTTGTACACTTGATCAGTCCTTATTTTGCAATAGGAGCATCGCCCAATGTCACATGGATGGGATACTCTTCGTTTTCTGGCCGCTACAATGTCTTCCTTCGAATATGTTCGTATTTCTCCATAAGATCTATGAAAGTCGGTCTTTTCACAGCTGTTGAGGTTTTTTACACCCGCTATTTTGTTTCGCATAAATTGTGCATTTGAATTTAATTCCATCGGCCTCGGCATTACGAAGATTTGGGTACATGAGCTACGATTAAGATTTTGACGAATGGAACCAAACCATGCATTTTTGGACTATACGTTTTGTTGCATTGCACGACTGGGCGTGCAATAGAACGCGTTCTATTGCACATTTAGCAAAATTGTAATTTTTATTCCACATCACGTGACCATAATCAGCAAATTAAATTATCAGAATTTAACGAGGTGTTATATAAAATTGTTAAGTATATATTTGAATTTATGCTCAAACCACAGACACATATCGACCTAAGGATAAAGTAATTGCTAATTGACTTAATGTCCATTGTCGCCAATGTCGTATATCCATTCTAAGCCTACAAAATAATATCTATTCCATCTGTGATCCCAAGGCTACACTTACATTTTTTAATCATGAATAAATCAATAATTCTATAACTATGTTTTAATGAATCAATAATTAATAGGTTATGATTATAAATCTATAACTCCTTTCCGTTGTAATTCATCGGCTCGTCTGGAGGGACACACTGAGAACCCTCAGGTCTACCAAACCTGTCAATCTTTGAACCACCGTCAGTTGGCGTGATCAAAACACTATCTCTTGATGCTATGGAAGGATCTTCATTGAAATAATTGAAAGGCCGAAGAAAAAACCCAGCATAATTACCAGGTGTTGATGTGTTGGGAATATCTTCAGAATGAGGGACATGCATGATACCTACAGTTATCCATGAAACTAAATCTTCATCTACAATGCTTTCGTTATCCATAATAAACTTTTTGAAGTCCACGACAGGATTGTACAGATCATTTTGGTTATACATAGATGAACTCCTATCCTCGGTTTTCTTGTATTTTGTTACTGCAAGTTGATAGTGCGACCAGCTGAAACCATTTGTAAACTGCCAGTTTTCTGGATATAATTGATGAATTATTCCGTTGTGTTGAATACGATATCCCCGTCGGACACCCTGAGCATTCTTTTCCGCCGAGTTATAAAAATTCAGATACGATGGTTTTTGGAAATCAAATTTGTAAGCAGCGTCCAATTCAGTTCTCTTTAAATCATGTATTAATCTTTTCTGAACGTGACGTGTGTTAGGAAACCACAATGAGGAGGTGTTTTCAAGTGTCGAGGTTATAGTTTCAAATCTGTTTTTTCGACCTGCAATGTCTAGATCAACTTTGTAATGAAAGATATGATCATGTATTGTGCCAGCGACATTTTTATGTACTTCATTGCCGTAGTCATCTTCTACTGGTCTCCACAATGTGGATAGCAAATAGCCTGTAGTAGAGATCTTCGTTTCAATGACTCCATTAGGATAAAATATAAAATCATATACATAGTCATAGTTATATGGTGTAGATATCGTTCTTAAAACAAGCCCTGTACCTTGCATTCCTCCATAAAAAGCATAACTACCTTCAAAGTCGTTTTCAAAATGGCGGCGAAGAGGCATTCCCAGATTGTGTTCAAAGACGCAAACAGCATTACGACGTGTGCCCGGATGAGAGGAGTCAGCGAAATATACAACATCAAAGTATGTTGCAGTTTTAGGACAGTCAACACCTTTCACAAGTTCAAAATTAGCACCAATGGCCCAGGCAGTATCAAGATAGTTACCAGCCGATTGCGTTGGAGAGTAAGCACTGTAAAACGATGCAGGTTCTTGCAAGCTTAATTCGTACACAATTCGCTCTCCATTAAATCTGATATCGAACAACTGTGGACCTGATGTTGTGCGAATACGAAAATCAAAACTCCATCCCATGTATTCAATATGATTGTTTTCTGCTGTATAACGTCTACCATCCGGTTCAAATTGTTCAGGTTCACGTAATGGTAGTGAAGGTTGAAGATGTGTTCCTCGTCTTTTCAGAGTGGAGTATGTGAGATCATTTTCTTCGGGAGCAGAATGATTCACTTTTGTGATGTTTCTAAGTTCGTATGACTTGATAAATTCATCCACTGAATCAAAAATTGTTTTATTGTAGTAGATCTGAAATGAAATACGCAGAAATGAATATGATTATAATGCGGGAAAAATTTGTTTAATTAATTTCATGCGGTAATCAGGTGTTTGAGGTGCTCATTTTATATAATTATATTATTTTAGTATGTGAAGTCTCCACCAATATATATTCAGGGTGAGCAACAGCATAGTTACTTATGTCGATTATCTTCAGAATCGTTCGGAACCGAATACTAATGTTCTAAGGGAACAGCACGAAACACTCGCACCAGGCCAAACTAATACCTATTTTGGTTATTTAAATCTCATCGACATCTTTCTGTTTCGACTTATCTATTGGTCGGCCGCTACAAGGACAATCAGTCTAGTATGTACAGCTCTTTCAATGCTTGTGAATTTCGCGCCCGAATAATGACCAAGAGGTTCGTCTTTACGCTGGTTCTTGTACGAAACTCTCCTGACTTTGCTATCATCAATGGGGTGGATCGCTGTTATAACACCCATTCTCCATTCCCCACGTACGACATTGCCCTCTTAAATCAAGATGATATTTCCCACTTGACGTTTCTTTTGTCTACATGCCATTTTTGTCTAACGATGATTCCCCATTCCCCACGTACGACATTGCCCTCTTAAATCAAGATGATATCTCCCACTTGACGTTTCTTTTGTCTACATGCCATTTTTGTCTAACGATGATTCCGGGAAAGTAATCTCGTGTCCACTTCTTCCAAAAACATTCTACAAATTCCTGGATGTAGTCAAACCGAAATTGCTGGCTAGACCTTTGCTGAAATGGTCCCGGCAGCACGTTTGGCGATGCTCTCCCGAGAAGATCATTTGGGCAGAGATAACTACCGTCATCCGGGCTAGTATAGGATGTCTTCCAATTGGTCTTTGATTGACAATCTGAGCAGCTTCCAACATCACAGGCGACGGTTGCAATCTCTCAATTGGTAAATCCTTCATGAATTGCCCGCAAAGTTTCCTGAATTTCTTTCGACCCTTGACACACTTGTTACAGATGCTCTTCACCATCGTCGGAACACTTATGATCCAAAATCTTGATCTGCTCTGGGCTTCCAAGATCCAACTTATCTATATGACAGTATGACCAGCTACAAATCTATGAGGACTTTAACAAATAGAACATTGTGAAATGAGATGGCTGAGATATAAGGCGAATTTCCCATGGATCCCAGGGAGCGAATTTGGTGGAACTAATGAACAAGCAAGAAGGGATATAGTGAGGGATGACGAGACAGTGAAGGAACAACTAGCTAACCACAGGTATTGTTGAGAAAGCTCGAAAAACACCAACCGGAGAACGTATACCTTTTACATGCCACACAAGCCAGTTATCAGAGAAGATGCAACCACTACCAATGCTAGGTTGGTTTTCGACGCGAGCGCAAAGCCACACCCACTAGCGAACAGTATAAACGGTTGCATGAACACAGGATCACCACTGCAAACCCTTCCTATGGGTATCATGATCCGGATATCATGATACACATGATACACATGATACACACATGATACACGATACACACGATACACATGATACACATTCTACTTGCTGATATTCGGAAAGCATTCCTGCAGATTGGCATCCGAGACGAGGATTGTGATGCTTTCCGTTTCCTGTTTAACACCAGAGTACCGTTCGGCGCCGAAGCAAGTCCCTTCATGTTGAGAGCCACCTTACAGCAACATGATCAACAGCCGGTATAGTTACATGAGAACATTTACGAAGACAATTTGATGAAGCAATTGAGATACTTGGTCATACTTGGCAAAAGACAAAAGACATCCTCGAGGTTAATGTCAAAGCAGCTTTCAACCCTTTCGAAATTGCAATTAAGGATCACCTCCACTGTATCTCTTTTAATATTCCTAACACCCCGCCCGATCTCTCCTTAAAAGTCAAATGTAATCCTATATCTAATTATATGTAATTTTGTATTCTGATTGGTTCACTCATTTTGTACGTTATAAGGTTGCATATTGTTATAGAATAATTCTGTTTTTATTTAATATGCTTGACACTTTCACTCACACAACAGCAACTAGTCTAACAAACTGTCATAGCCTAATGGAACAAATAATTTTAATTATTTGTTCCATTAGGCTATGACAGTTTGTAAAGTAAAATAAAGTAAAAAATAGTATTTATTTTACTTTGTCTTTGATTTGTGGCAAAATATCGAATATCTATTCTCATTATAAGACGAAACACAATCTTGAAACTTACGATTATGAGTCAAAACAACTAAACAAGAC
Source organism: Paramuricea clavata (assembly GCA_902702795.2). Lineage (NCBI taxonomy): Eukaryota > Metazoa > Cnidaria > Anthozoa > Malacalcyonacea > Plexauridae > Paramuricea > Paramuricea clavata. Next base: position 1,565 of record CACRXK020004303.1, on the reverse strand, counting down.
GAGAAAGAATTTGTGATACAGTCGAAAAATGGCATTGGAAAGTTCTTCCAAACCTCGAAATTGTGCGAATTCTGCCAGCCGCTCGACAACTTTAAGGGCTTCGAACGACGATTTAATGACTGTTTCGTTAAGAGACCAGTCAAATTCATTATATTCGTTCAGTTCGTTGTCATCATCAGTGATCTGACACATATCTTTCGGCTCCTCGGCTGGCGGCTCACAGTCCTCGTTAAGTCGTTCGTCACTTCCTCAATAATCTTGGCTCTGATGTCTTCGCGCCAAGTTGGTGTGTCACTGTGCCATGTAAATTGGTCTCAATTGTTATTTATTGTCGAATATTGAATACATTTTATCAGACAATCTGTCATCTGTCCGCTTAAGAGAGGTTGGTTTGCCCATTGGGACCTCAAGTAAGGTGTCCGCGCAGGGGCGGCGGAACAGATTTCATTTTGGGTGGGGCTAAATTTTTTTTCCGTGAACTCCCCCCCCCCCCATCAGACCCATCCTTTTTTGCTGTTGTAAAAATAGCGGAAATATATTCCCCCTTTTCATGTTCCGTAAGAACAACGACGCCTTTCTTAAGGAGAGTTTCAATTTCTACCTCAACTGCCTGTGTTTGTATGTGATCAGATGTTCTCTCCTTAGGAACAAACAATTGAAAGGGCTTTTGCGAAAATTCAAGTTTTTGCCCCAATACCATGTCTAAAATCTCAGCGTCTGAGGTAATAAACATCCATTCGTTGTGAAATTCACGAAGTCGACCTGCGTTAAAGCATGCGACTTTATTTTGGAAATATGTTATAAGTGAATTACAAGTCGAAGTATTTACCTGTGTAATGGCGGGAAACGTCGTTGTTGTAGTTAATGCTGGGCATGCTGGTTCTTCTTCCTGGCTTGGAATTGAGGCTTGTTTTGGTAGGGGCGATAATTGTTGCCCCTGCCTTGCCATAAAAAAGCCTTGCTGTTATTACTATTAGGAAATGATTTCCCTTTTTGACGGGCTTTTGAGGTGTCAAAATGGCGCCTAGGAAAGGCATTCTGGCCGGCTTGACTCTGGCTGCTCGTAGCTTCTTGGCTGATTTTATTCGAAGCCTTTATCACTGGTTAACCGGGACTGCAAGTCATCCCCAAAGAGGAATTCCGTTATCGGTGTTTGGGACGAACATAAGGATGAATATTCCTTGTTTACGTTCGGTTTTATCAGCTCACGGCGACGCAGCAGGAGCTCGACATGAACGTGACCGAGCACTGCCAAGGCGTCAGTATTGTTGGTCACGAGGCCGGCTAGTTGTTGTTTGAGTTCAGCGTCTGAACTTATGTTTGCTCTGATATTCACAAGGGAATCAGTAGATTTAGTTAGAGCAACCCCAACTTTGACGAGTGTTTTTTGAAAGTTGACCAATTTAAGGTCTGCACCTCGAGCAGTATGGTTGAGCTTTGACTAAATCTCAGGGTTTACTTTCGGCACAGCGAGCTTCTCGCAATTGTCTGGCCGGTCATATTTTCCCATCTTGCTCTTCAGTTTGGCAGTGCCTTTTTTAAGGAATTTTCACTGGGGGGGGGGG
>CACRXK020004302.1:0-29851 GCA_902702795.2 Paramuricea clavata | reverse complement strand
TATATATATATATATATATATATATATATATATATATATATATATATATATATATATATATATATATATATATATATATATATATATATATATATATATATATATATATATGTATATATATATATATATATATGAATATATATATATATATTCATTATTGCATGCAAGTCCTTCGATCCGTAAGCGCGGATCTTCATCGGTGCTAATAAATAATAATAATATTTAACAAAAAAATTTAACAATTATTCACCGAAGTGGAGGTGAATTGAGCAAGGATATTCACCGAAAGGCGAAGCGTGGGCTGCATATCACCGAGGGGATTGTTTTAGCGTATACCAGAACAAAACAAAAATGGCCAAAAAACAACGAAAATATTTTTAAAACCGTTTGTATTTCAGTTCTCGTGATAGGTGTAAACGAGGTTGTGAACAAAACAGTACTTGCAAGCTTTTAGTAATTTTATTTATTAGAAATAGCTAAACAAAACTTTGTGGCTTTTTTGCGCTTGGCGAAACGGCAGCTTCGTTTAGTACAAAAATGTGCTCGCGTCTTTAACCGGACCAAAACGGGAAGCCATTTTGTTTTTGTTCGGAGGTGAAATTGGTGAATAGTGCAAAGATGCCAAAACTCAATTTGAGATGATAGATACTTATTTTTCACTTTCTTTCTTTCTCTTCTTTACAGGAGGATGACAGATTCGATTGACAAACGATTTTGTTTTGATATCACAGCTCAGGATAGGTATGATAGTTGTAACCAATATACCTGTCGCGTTCTAGGGGGAGTTACTATTCTTAGACTTTTGTAATTTTGTATTCTTTTATATTTTAAACTTAATCCTAATCTTAACCCTAAACGCTTACTCTAATCCTAACCCTAACCCTAATACTTTCCCTAAATCCTAACCTTAAAAGTCTAAAAATAATAACTCCCCCTAAAACGTGACTCATATGTTTCTTTGTAACGTGAATGAGGTGGCTTCATACTTCTAATGAGTTTCAGATCGTTTCAAACGCTAGATAACGAGACTTGTGGCGGCTGTGACCTCATTATTTGTTCGCTGGCAAATTTAAGACAAAGGAGAGGGGCCCAATCTCTGTCTAGATAATACGTGACCTCTTTGTCGCTTGGCTTAGCGAAGCAGGATCTAGACCGTTTCTTTGGAACTCTGTGTCACGATGTAGAGCACGATCTTGGGTAGGTGCATGGGATCCTCCATCCTTTAGACATGCCCTGCCCAGCGTAGCTCCATCTTCAAAAGTATTGCCTCGATGCTGTTGATCTTCGCCTGTTCGGCAACTTCGTTGTTGGTGACGAAGGACTCTAGTGTACGTTAAGGATGAAGCAGGGCAGTAATGCTGATGGAAACACTCAAGTAGTCGTAGGTGGCGACGATAAGTGTTCCACGTCTCTGCACCATACATGGGTGTGGTCAGTATACTACGACTCTTTACACGCTGCTCTTGGCATATTTCTCGAGACGTTTGTTGTTTTACACTCGCTTGTGGTCAGTCGTCCAAACGCACTGCTTGCCTGAGCCGATGGGCTGTTTGCAGCTCTGAGTCTCTGACTCACCGATTGTGGTACGACGAGGGTGCCAGGGCAGTATATACGAGTAATCCTGTACTGAGGTGGGGCCTGTGCAGGACCTCTGTCTTCAGGCTGTATTCATGTCCGAAGGGTTGTGCTTGCCTCTACGATGCAGGTCTGTCTCAGTGCGGACGAAACAACTTTAAAGACTTCCCGAATTTGCCTGAGTGCGCACGACACAACAGCTTGAATCGAGGCGGACAGTGTAGTCCATTGTAATTATGTACATTTCATTGCCAACCGGATGGCCTGTAGACACCTCCAAATTTACTGGCAGGAATCTAACCTGCAGGGCCTGCAATTCCTGTGCAGCTCTCTGACCACTGACTTATATGCCGATGATTGGTTTATCATACAGACTCGCTCAGGTACAGACTCTTCTGCACTTCTTTCCGGACTATCGTACAGAGTCTCTTATAATGAACACTGTAAAAAAGTTTGACTCAAAAACTTTAGTAAAATAATGCACCACGATGGCTCAAAATATTGAGTAAAATTGCTCAAATTTATGAGCAATTTTACTTGTGTTTTTTTTTGTGAAGTATAAATCTTTACTCGAAAAGAGTAAATTCGAAACTTTACTAAAAAAATCGAGTAACTAAGATTTAGTCGATTTCAAGTTCGACCCATAATATATGTAAAGCAATGCGTTTATCTTTATGTTATTTTTCTCTAGACCGCAACCTATAACTCTTCAAGCTTTAAACGACGAAGACCGTAAACAATGGCTTTGCGCTATGGATGGAAAAGAACCGGTAAGATACATAGAGGTGCAGACGTTATGAATCATGTTTTCAACACAACGCAAACTAAACGAAGGTGAAATAAAGTGAAATGGATTGAGTGTTTATTTACACGAATCATGAAATGTACAATAAAATGAGATACCATATTCCCTCCATTTAACCCCCTGGACCCGGTTGCTCAAAATTTCGAGAAAAAACTCCTGCTGATCCCAGACAACACTTCTGAAGAAATATTTCCAAATTTATATACCAGCTGTTAGGAAGTTTGCTTTGAATTTTAAGTTAACCTAGGGTTAAGCTGGTCAAGGATAGTTAAATGGTCCCAGGTAGTTTATCCCGCATGCAGAGGCTTATTTTTTCCAGTAGTTCATGATTGGTGGCTTATTTGGAGGTGTTTATATGAGCCCTATATATATATGTGAAAGCAGGTCCTATTAGGCGAGATCTCGCGTACTAATTGTAATCCTTAGGCCCCGTTTACATGAGACCGGGACGAAGTCAAACCCGAATGAAAATTGAAATTGTCAACATGTTTACATGAGACCGGTACGAAAATCACAAAATTTTCAATTTATTCTCCTTGCCTGGCAATTTTCTTTTTTAGATGGCTTTTGTTAGCATGTGTTGTTCCAATGTTAAGGTTACAGCCGAGACCAATGCATTTGTGTTTACATTCAACCCAGTTCTGAATTCATGTCGGCTCGGTCCAGCAGGCGGAATGACTTGAGACCGTTCGAGTTATTTTCGTCCAGGTATCATGTAAACATCTATTATAAATAACACTATGACCGAAACGAAATGGTCCCGGTTTGACTTCGTTATGTTCTCAGGCAAACGGGGCCTAACGAGCTTAACTAAAAATTTTTTGTCTGTATGAGAAGATGGTCAGCCCTCCTAGGCGTGATTTCGCTTTTGACTGCCCGAGATCTCTATATAGTAGGGCTGGAAATTTACTCTCGAACAGTCTGTGCTAGTGTAGGTAGTGGCAATAATAACAAAAGCTGCGGATTCATAATGATACAACTATTTGATACAACTATCTGAATTTGTGTTTACATTCATCCCAGTCTGAATTCATGTCGGCTCGGTCCAGCAGGCGGAATGACTTGAGACCGTTCGAGTTATTTTCGTCCAGGTATCATGTAAACATCTATTATAAATAACACTATGACCGAAATTGATAACAGTAGATTAGGACACATATTGATAACAGTAGATTACTGAAATGTTTATCCTCTGTAAAGATTTTGAAATACAATACAATACGATACAATACAATACAAGGAGGAAACGATACGTTTCGAGTGAAGGTGCTTCGTCTGGAAGTTAGTAAAGTAGCCTACTAAACGCGTCCTCAACCTAAAGTTCTCCTTGTATTTTTCAGCTATTGTTGTGTCCCTTTCAATCCACAGCTTTCTGGAAATGAACCAGTAGTAGAGCGGAGTAAAAAACCCGCTACATCCGTATCAAACTCAGCTTGTCGAAGTTTTTTTTCCACTAAAATATTGAGCTCTAGAACAATATTCAATCGTCTGTTGTTTATTTCGAAAATTTGCTTGACAATGTGAGAAGGGGAGGCGGGCTGGGGGCTAAATTTGAATGATACTTGGATACTAGCTTTATGCTCAAGATACTTAAAGGGTACGTGGGCGCTTCAAGGAACCAATAGGTAGCCATCATCTTCCATGATGAACTCAAAAAGAAAATGTTAAATACATGAATTTTTAAAACCACCTCGGAAATTTCGACAAAAAATTGAATATTATACAAATAATGAATGTTTTTCGTGAAATGGTAAGAATATTTTCATTCGGTGAAAGATGGAATATAATAAAACGTATAGTACAATTGCACTTGCAAAGAGTGCAATGGAACGTATTCCATTGCACTCTTGGGAAATGGAATTTTCTATTCAATATCACGTATCGCCATAAACAGCCAATTAAACGATCAGAATCCAATAAGGTATTATATAAAACGCAATTCTTTATGAAATGTAAAATAGTATTCGTATCTAGCTATAAGTCTGTATTGAGATTTATTAAAATAATAGAAGATGGGGGAGGGGGGCTAAATAGAAGGTGGGGTCTATGAATTGAAGCTTACCGAAAATGGGGGGGGGGGGGTGAATTTTCCCTTAGTGAGATTTTATTGATATGAAATGCACACAACGTTTCATGAAATAATTAACAAGTATTCACCGAAGTGGAATAGAAATATCTTTAAAGAATTCCTCTACACACTGTTAATTTGTTAGTGCGCAAAACGTGAGGATGAAACCAAGTAATTTATCATGGCCGTTGTTGCGGGCGTATATATAAGCACCCATCCAGTAAAGTGCATGCTGTATCATTCATTAATACAAACACATGGCACGCAAATACGCCTATATAGGTATAAATACGCCTATATAGGTATAAATCCTTGCCGTCTTGGATACATATTTATCTGTGCTCTGTTTCTAAGAGATGCATTCAATCTTTTTTATTTTAGATTTACCTCGATAGCAACGAGTTGGCAGGCAATTCAAGTAATGAAGATGCAGGTTTGTGACTTACTTCTAGAATACTGATCGATCTGTATATAATGTAATAAGCGTTCGTTTTGTTTTTCTTACAATTTTCAATACAGACGTATAGGAAGAATTATATAGACCTACAGGTATAGATCCCAAGTATCTCAGTGCTGAGGCCGAGATGTGAATTACTCCAAAAATCCTCGCTTATACTTTCTGAAAGATGACAAAAAAGCCTTTCGAAAAATCCACAAATTTGATTAATTATTAGACCTATCTCGGTTTGTTTCTTGACGTATACTGTTATTTCTTAGACCTACGATCTATTTCTCAGATCTATTGTTTTTTTCTCAGACCTATTGTTTATTTCTCAGACCTGATGTTTATTTTTCAGACCTGATGTTTATTTTTCAGACTAATTGTTCATCTCTCAGACCTGTCGTTTATTTCTCAGACCTATTGTTTATTTCTCAGACCTATTGTTTATTTCTCAGACCTATTGTTTATTTCTCAGACCTATATTGTTTATTTTTCAGATCTGATTTTTATTTTTCAGACTAATTGTTTATCTCTCAGACCTGTCGTTTCTTTCTCAGACCTGATGTTTATTTTTCAGACCTGTTATTTATTTCTCAATTTATTTCTGATTCTGAACTGAATGCTCTGTGGGAAATCCCGATGGCCAGTCCTTAACCTGACCAAGGGGTGCTAAACCCCTATGGACAATCCTTAGATTTAGATATGTTATATGTGTGACATATATTGAGTATATATGGGCCTGAAGTTGACATTTTTGGAGACTTCACCCAGAACCACGAATTTATTATAATAACGCAACAAAACATACAAGAAATGGTGATCTTGTGCACTACTTGTATACATAATATTAATAAAGATAATGATTATCTACCATCGATATTTGTACCTTTTTGCGCCACGTTCCTCCTCGTGCCTTTCTTTCAGAATGTAGCGTTCGGGAACGGTTGGCACTTAAACAGTGTTCCTTTGTGTTGAAAAGTATATATATATATATATATATATATATATATATATATATATATATATATATATATATATATATATATATATATATATATATATATATATATATATATATATATATATATATATAAATAAATATATACACATAGCAACATTGTTATTGTATTACCCTAATACAACTACTACTACTTCAAGCGAAGTTGTTAAATATCTACAAATGGGCGGAAAATTAAAACGTTTTCTTTTTTTTTTTTTTTATGAACAAACACAGTGAAAGCAGGTAAGCTGAAGAAACAAAAAATTTAGCATGCAAACGCCGAGAGGTGAGTGGGTGGGAGGTTCTGTCGATAACGTGAATCGAACAACAGCCAGATGATGTAATTTGTTCATAGCCGCATGCACGTTATGCGCTAATTAGGTTGTGCTGTATTGTGCATTATGACTGGTCAACTCAAAGGAGAGAGTTGTACGAGGTGTTCAATCATGGCTCGTGGATAATGTGCTGACTTGTACACGTGACAGCATACTAGCTGACATAAATGATCTTTGACTTATTTGTCAATGGCCTGAGATAAACCATTTCCATCCACACTTAGCTTACCTTCAACGCGTTGTCCCATCAACTTAAATTTATATAACTATAAATTTGCTTAAATTTGCAGCGAGTTTCGACGATTTTCTTATTGGACAGAAGTTTCTTAAGAAATGTGTTGCTGCCATTGAAACCCGAGGTATGGCGGTGCTTTTAATTTATCTAAGAAGTTATTATGCATGGCGATGCTGTATAATTATATAAAATACTCATAATAATTCATGAAGGAAATTCAAAAGAAATTAATGTTTAACAACTATTTGCAAATCGGATAAAAATTTAGTCGTGATTTAGCTGTACTCAATCTTCTTGCTAAGACATGATCCGCAGGATGCCACTTTTTTCCATGTCTGGTGGTAAAGAGATTAAAATGTTATATTATCCCAATTTGAGATAACGGGTATTAGTATAATTACATAGGTGATTATTGAAAATTCTCCACGCTGATTGGTTGCCGTTGAGGTGATTATAACGCGATGATCACCTAAGCGATTTTCAAAATGGCGGCCGAAGCCGTTTTGTCAATTAAATGACGAAAAAATGTGTATTTTTTATTTTTTTCCCAAATAATCACCTATGAAATTATACTAAAACAATTATTCACCTCAGGCTCGCGGTGATTATCGTGAATAAAAACCTCGACTTCGTCTCTGTTTTTATTCACCGATAATCACCTTGCCTTCGGCGAATAATTGTTAACTATTAACCGCGCATCTCGGATGTTCGGCTTTCAGATCCTCTGCAACGCATGCTAAACAGAACTCTGCTTTTCATCACCAGGTATCACTGAGCAGGGACTGTACAGAGTTGTTGGTGTTGGATCGAAAGTTAAGAAATTGTTAGACGTTTGTTTTGGTAAGTAGATTTTATGAGTAGATTATGAATTTGAATTTATTAAATTTGCCACTGAAAAAGACGTACTTTACATATACAAAAAACTACTAAATTGCCCTAATAAGTAAAATGGCAGGGTCACCACAACAGCAGTTGCCAATTACCGTGGGCCCTATAGGGTCACCACAACAGCAGTTGCCAATTACCGTGGGCCCTATGGGCCCAATTACCGTGGGCCCTATATATTGTAGCAGCCGAATTGTTCAACACCATTTCTTAAAGTGGCATGCAGTGTCATTAAAATTTTTGTTGTCTCAAGCGAAAGAACTCCTAAAACTGTAACGTAACTTCTTTTGAAAAAATTGGTTTCCATGGTTTGTTCTTGAGATATTTCATTTTGTTCGAAACCATGTGACGTCATTTCCTCAATTACATATATAATGGAATATCAGTTAATGTTGTGTATCTTTGCTATTTTTGACGGATTTAAAGTTTGTTCGTTCACTGCAACCAGGTATGTCAATCAAGACCCAACGTTTCGACACTCCAGTGTAGTGTCTTCATCAGGGGTGATCTAAAACTATAATCGTGGCTTCTTAAATACCCAAGGGATGACGTCACCTGCCAATTTGATGCATGTATTCCTCTGGCAAATAGGCGCCAGATTGGTACACGGCTAAAAGAATATCAAAAGGCTGTTTTAACTTTAGACAAGGGAAAATCAGCTTTAGCAGAACATGTATGTTTCACCAAACACGAGATTGCGTGGGAAAACTCTAGAGTAATTACTACAAACAATCGCTATGGTCAAAGACTATGCCTAGAAGCGTGGCATATAAATATGAGTAATCATGCTTTGAATAGGGATGACGGTGCCTATTTGCCAGAGGAATATATGCATCTCATTGGCAGGTGACGTCATCCCTTGGGTATTTAAGAAGCCACGATTGCAACTTTAGATCACCCCTGATGAAGTCACTAGACTGGAGTGTCGAAGCGTTGGGTCTTGATTACAGTTCGACTGGGCTTTGTAATTTATTTAAACCAGAGTAGCGAGCGAAACATGTTTGACGGATTTGTTTAAAAAAAACAGTATGCTTAATGACGTACTGTAGGTTAAATTAATAAACGCGCCGCATCTTTGGAAAGATTTTGATAAAAAATAGCAAAGATACACAGCAATTAATTACTGATATCTCATTATATATGTAATTGAGTAAATCACGTCACATGGTTACAAACAAAATGAAATATCTCAAGAACTAAGCATGGGAACAAAAATCATTGGGCTAAGTATTCCAAAGGTCGTAGGTTCGATTCCCACCGTGGCCAGGCATATTTTCCAAGCTCGCCCGGTGTGGATATACACTAAGAGTAACATCACAAACATCTTATTCACCTGAGTACACAACACCAACACAGAAAAAAATCATATTACTAGATTACATTGGTATCGAAGGAACTAGATTCTGTTCCGAAATATCACTTACTCGAACCGTCCTGACCGCGTAGCTCAGTTGGCAGAGCATTGGGCTAGTATTCCAAAGGTCGTAGGTTCGATTCCCACCGTGGCCGGGCCTATTTTTCAAGCTCGCCCGGTGTGGATATACACTCAGAGTAACATCACAAACATCATATTCACCTGAGTACACAACACCAACACAGAAAAAGAAAAGTTACTATATAGTTTTAAGAGCATTTTCGTTTAAGAAAATAAAAATTCTAATTGACAGTGCCACTTTAAATTAAAGGAGATGGCAATAAAACTTAATGCTCCGGTGTGAAAGGGCATGCAACTACGTGAATTAACGTTTCAGGTTGTGACATCACACATATCATGGATAATAAACTATATGGATAGGACTCTAGCTGACGTCACAGTCTAAACCTAGTTGCAATCTGTGACGTCACGCGTATTGCCAAAGTTCTTGGCATTTTTGTTGTTTCGCTATATTTCCGCTTTAAAAGAGTAATATTGAAGTATAAACTGGTCTAATTGTTTTAAAAACATCCCTGAGCTACGACAAAGTATTCAAGGTAAATGTTTTTCGTGTGTGTGTGTGTGTTTTTTTTTACATTTGTAGCTACGAAATTGGCGTCACCAATTTTAACGAAATTTGGGATGCATTTTTCACTGTTTAGTGCTTGAAATATTTGCTAAAACTGACTAGAAATACTTAGAGATTTCATCGTAGAATGGCGTAGTTATATTTATTTGCTCTTTGACTAAAATGTGTTTTGCTGTATAATTGCTAAACATGCCGTTTTTGAGAATTTGGTTTGCAACTAGGTTTCAACATCCAACCACGCCGTCATTCCATTGAAAACATTAGGTCACGTCAGCTAGTTTCCTATCCATTTATTTTATTATCCATGCACATATTGAACCAAGAACTGAAATGGCGAGCATTCAGAGCAAGACAACGCCATTTTAACTTGTACTCTCCAGTCTCTCTTTTATCTTGTAGACCAATTTTGATCAGTTTAGGTGTCAGATATCCATAATCGTTGCATGTATATATACTGTAAGCAGTGACCATGTTTGATTTAAAATAGCAGGAAAACTAGGACAGCTCTCACGACCAAATAAATATCAACTGTTGATATATTACAATAAGATTTTCATGGAATATTGACTGAGATATATTTGTAAGTCCGACAAGCATTTATGACAATGCTAAAAATTTGCATATTAAATGACCTAGTAAACTAATTTCAGTACAGGTGCCGTTCGCTCGTGATTATTGTGTATTTCTGTATGGCAACTGTACTGAAATTAGTTTAATAGGCCAATTTTATGCAACTTTTTAGCATTGTCACAACCGCTTGTTTGATTTAAAATATTGATGTCTCAATTAATATTGCAGAAAAATCTTGTTGTAATATATCAAAATTTAAGTTTGCCCTTTATTTGATCGTAATAGCTGTTCTAGTTTTTCTGCTATATATTAAATCAAACAGGATGTAGTTTTTTGTGTCCCGAATCATCAAATTTGTATTGAGAAGATCTATTAATTGATGGGATATCGTTTAGTTCAAAGACAGATTGATGAACTGGAACTTGACAGTGAAGACTGTGAATATGAAGTCAAAACTATCACAAGCGCTGTTAAACACTATCTCAGGTATGTGCTTATAAATATACTCCCCCAACCCAGCATGCTTCTTCCCTCAACAAGAGTGGTAGCTGAATAACTGTGTAACAAAGCTGTAACAATAATTTTATAATAACGTTAATAATTCAAGCGCTTTCATTGGTCGAGAGCCATTACCTATTACAGGACAGACGCACGGAATTACGTCACATAAAACCTTATCCAATAGCATTCCCTTATTTAAGAAACATTAAAATTAAATTTACAAAAACTTCAAAACAGGGCGGCAAGGGTTATTATACAGGTGATAATTATGACGTTCGATCAAAACAAATATTACTTAAGTTAGGCTGGAAAACACTGGATGAAAGTCTCACGGAAAAATGTATGAGTAATGTTATGAATGATAATGGTCCGGAGATAATAGGTTGCCTTTTTGAAAAGTGCAACAATTTTAATTATAATTTAAGAAGTAATGGCAAATTTCTAAGACTGTCAAAACCAAATACAAACTGTATATGAAGAGAAGTTTTATAGTTATAGTTATATGGGGGCTAAGACCTGGAATCAGCATCTAAACGATAATTTGCATGTGAATATTATAATTCTATTCTCTTACTTGTAAATATTACACGGCCCTATGACAATCAATATCATGCAATTGATAGGTTATACCGTGTATAAATATAATTAAATACAATACAATACAATTTGTATAGATCATGTATACCCGTGATATTTGTAAAATTTCGACTTTTTCAAATTTCCAAATGTTTGGGTGGATAAAATTAAGCTATTTTCCTGTTTAATTATTATTATATATTTTCACTTTTCTTTCCACATTATGACGTTATACTCTGTATCTATAACTGAACAGACAACGGCAAAATCTTATTTGTTAATTTTACAACCCTGAAAGCATTGGTGGACTATAAAGTAAACATATTTGCATGAAATTCCAAGCTTAAAGAGTTTAGATTTGCGGCAAAAAAGAGTGGTTATATATGGTAGCAAATTCCGGAAGTAGTTACATGATTATAATTGTTCCGATTATTTGCATAATAACATTTGTGTAATGGTATTATTCTGCTTTCCAAGACTTATCACCTTGCATATATATTATACGGCCAGTGAACTCCATAACTTTGGGCAATTACCCGAATAAAAAAATAGGCCAAAAATGGCGATTGTTTGGTATGTTATATTTGTATAATCAAAAACATAATTCTATGCAGTTGTATTTTTGTTGTCATGTTTTAGGAGTATGACAGCGCCATTATTAACTTACGAACAGCACGATTCCATTCTAGAAGCGGCAAGTAAGTATAGTTCTTTTTACACACGATACAATGGAACCATTTGTCAGCACTGCCTAAATAAGTCCAAGGATCGCAAAATACCCAATACCAAGACCAGTAAGTATTAACAATATTTTGATGCGATCGTATTGTATTAACAGAAACGGAAAGCTACGATAATAGAGTGGAAGCTGTGAAAATAGAACTAGACAAGCTGCCGTATGACAATTATGAAATGTTGGACATTATTACGGAGCATCTTAAAAAGTGAGTATTTTTAATAAAGGTTGTTCCACATTGTTTCTATATATAGTACATGTAATACTATACACAATATGGATTTTTTTGAGAAACCAAATTTAGGTGGAAAAATGAAAAGTCCTGTTCTTTGTGGTACAAAGTTTAAGCGTAGAGAGCTTTTGCTACACGAGACAGGGCTGGGAAAAGTATGGAACTATGGGACCATTGGTCACAGAAAATGTTTCCCCAAGAAAGAAAAAGATAATTGTTAAAATTTAGATAAAAGGAAAAATTCCGAGGACGAGAAACATATGTTTTTTTACTTGGCCTAATGTCCTCTTGCGCTCCCAGAAAGTAAAATATTTTTTCACCCCTGACGCGAGGTAATATCCAGTCAACTCCCTTAACGCTTTATTCTGTAATTTCCACGTGTAGTGTTGCAGCTAACTCGAAGCAAAACTTAATGCAAGCCAGTAATCTTGGCGTGGTGTTTGGTCCTACACTGATGAGATCTAGAGAAGAGACGATGGCGGCCATCATGAATTTAAAATATCAGACAATAGTCGTCGAGTTGATGGTGAACGAATACGACGCGGTAAATACGGATACATTAATGTTTGTAACGTTACGTAGAATGTTGGTTGAACTGTTTGGGGGTCTGGGGTAGTCAAATAGCCGAGCGGAATTAGTACCCGCGCTAACGGCTTCCTGAAAGCGAGAGTGACACGTGGGAACCGAAACTACCGGTTCTTTTGCGCATGCTGGATGTAGATTTGCGGTTCTAAGAAAAAGGGGGGCTCTGCAGTCTGCTTGGAGGCTTGATCGTCCATAAACGCATATGTTACCAGGGAAATTCAAACTTCCCTTCGGGACTGTGCCTACGTGGCATTCTGTTGGAGCTCCCGATGTCCGGTCCGACTTCGGACCGCTTTTGGTCTTGATAGTTTTCTATTATTTAACTTTCATTATCTTACTGTAACTTAAATAGTTTATTATTATTTAACTTATTCTTTGGGTTAGCAACATGTATATTCTGCTGACCCCAGCAAATAATCCTCATTCTGAGGGGTTTGCTGTAATGGGAGATAGATAGAAGAACCGGAGTGCAGCCTAAGAAATTACCTCGAACCTATTTTCTACCAGCTCACCGTCATCACTGTGTAAATCAGGCACACAACTCATCTACAACAACGTAGGTGAGTTGTGTGCTTGATTTACACAGTATAGAACTCAAGTTGTAAGCAGGTTACGTGCGACAGTTTTAGGCCAAAGTTGTGCAGTGTAATTCGGCCTTTAAGAAAACACTAAAAATCTATATAAGCTACGTATTTGTCGCTTCGATTTCGCATTGCTTTCTCTTAAAGGCAGACAGGACAGTAAACTAGTTCCAGTCACAAAAGCTACAGTTCTCCGGAAGGTATTCATCAGGGAGTCACATGGGCCAAATAACCCATCTATGTATACATATATAGGTAACTAATGACGAGTTTTGAATCTAGTTTTGCTTTTCAATGTGGAACAGCCTAAAAATACAGAAAATTTCACTATAAAAAGTAGTAAGTATTTTACGTGAGACCACGAAACAAATAGCTCACATAGCCCAGCTCTAGAACTACAACTAAAACCTTCCCAATTCTTCTTCATTTCAAAATTTGTTTCATTTCCATTTTGTCTGTTTTTAGTTATTTGACTCGTCAAATCCATTCAGAACAACTGATGAAAAACCCAAACCTCCGCTCTCCAGAAAACCTGATATTCCAGATAAAAAACCAGAAGTTCCTGACAAGAAGCCTGAAATTCCTGAGAAAAAGCCTGAAATTCCTGGCAGGAAACCGTTCGTTGAAGAAAAGAATGTGTACTCGGTACCACCATCGTTTCCTCCACCACGGGCATCACCAAAACCACCGTTAAATTCTCAAAAATCCTACCCAGCGCCGCTACCTCCTCAGAGCAGAGTGAAGAATTTGTCGCTTAATAGGAAACAGAAGCAGTCGTCTAGTAAGTGTATTTTTGGTCTTTTGGAGGGGACGATGTTATCAAGGTATGCGGGAGATTTGCAAGGTTTGCAGCAACTTGCAACTCGTTATCGGGCATAGAGCAAAGAAGACTTGAGTTCTTTGTAGGATTGCATGGCGATAAGACATATAATACTTTTTGTTTCTGGAAACAACACGTAAATTTATCACTGCAAAGCTTTCGATCCGTAAGCCAGGATCTTCATCAGTGCTAATAATATGTCATAAAAACATATTATTAGCACTGATGAAGATCCGGGCTTACGGATCGAAAGCTTTGCAGTAATAAATTTACGTGGTGTTTCCACAAAGAAAAAGTATCACAAAGAAGACTTTCTGGCCGGAAACACTCGAGTCATGCACCCTTATGCCTGGTTCACACTGGTCGTATAAGAATCGGGGATTTCCATTGTCTTTGGTCATTGGTGGGTAAAATGCTTTGTCTGTCGGAAAAGAATACAATAGATCGCCGCTGAATTACGACCAGTGTGAACCAGGCTTAAAGCACATTGTCGTCATCAAATTTTGAGGACAAAGTAGCTACTCCATGTTGAAACAAGCGTTGATAGCGTAAATGACCAGCCTTAAAAATGTTATATATTGCATGTTGATTAATTAAATGAAATAATTTAATGCGAGCAATTACTTTCTAATTTAATAATTTAGTCCAAGCTCGTATCTACTTCATTGTGTGCCTAGATTGTTACAGGTCAATAAAAGCGTTTTTTCTTCTTCCTTTTAGGCTCAGATGAGAATTTAGTCCCGGGGTCAGGTAATATTTGCCTTAACTACTATTTAAAGCACGCGCAGGAGTGCTTTATCAGATATAAAACACGAGTGTTTTACATCTAAATGAATTATGTGAATTATGTAAAAAGGTAGCAGTTACATTAAATGAATTATGTAAAAAGGTAGCAGCTGGAATTGGGGCTATAAAACGACTAAGGCCATATTTTAACCGTCTCACTCTCCTGTCCGTTTATTATGCCCTGGTTCAACCGTATTTTGACTATTGCTGTCTTGTGTGGGATCCAATTGGTACCACGATTACAAATCGATTACAAGTACTCCAAAATAGGGCAGCAAGGGTCATCTTATACAGAAATGAGCATGGTCAGTCTGAAGCTGCTTTTTCTGAATTGCAATTGAAAACGTTAAAAGAACGCAGATTAATCTTTAGGGGCAAGTTTATGTATAAAATTGCTCATGCGCAAGCACCACCTGTTTTAACTGACATCTTTGAAGAGTCATCCGCTCCTCAACATAATTACAATTTAAAAGACCATGATTTCAAGTTTTACTTACCAAAACCAAAAACAGAATACTCGAAAAATAGCATCCGGTATAGTGGAGCAAAACTCTGGAACAGCTTACCTTGCGAGTTAAGAAGCGCAAATTCATTAAATCTATTCAATTCGTTGATTTCTGATACTAGCCTGCAGTCTTAAATCTATTATTATATCTTTATTTAACCATGATTTAACTAATTGTAAAATTTAATATGTAAGTGTAACTATTGTATATATTTTATCATCACGCCCCTCTTGGAAATCAGCAAATGCTGAAGGGGTTATAGCGTGTTTAAATAAAGTTTTATCTACATCTGATAAAGCACGACTACAAGTGCTATAAATGACTTAAAAACGACGCATCTTATGCATTCATTGGCGAAGTAATTTAAAAATAAACGTTGTCTAACCCGAGAAAATCCAAGCTAATTTCAGTTTCCACACTATGGATATAGTATGGAAACAATGTGGATATGCTATGGATTTAGTGATGCAATGGACCATTTGCATTATAGACTAAATTTTGATCTCAACAAGTCTAGACAAAAATTTCATCACAGCTTGAAAGAGCATCACAAAATTAGTAATATTCCAAAGTTTCGTTGCGAAATGTTGTAAATGCGGATAATATAGCCTTGCGAAGTTTGCCGTTTTTCAGTCATTTTCTATTACAAACGGGAAATTGACAGCCCCAAAGGGTATGGGCTGTCAATTTTCCCCGCGTAATGCAAATTATGACTAAAAAACGGCAAACTTCGCAAGGCTATATTATCCGCATTTACAACATTTCGCAACGAAACTTTGGAATATTACTAATTTTGTGATTCTCTTTCAAGCTGTGATGAAATTTTTGTCTAGACTTCTTGAGATCAAAATTTAGTCTATAATGCAAATGGTCCATTGCAAATTCCATAGTATGAATTTCACTATTTTTTCACAGTGTATTGTTATATAAACACTCAGCCTCTTGTTACAATTCTTAACCTTCACCGAGTTCAATTTAAATAGTTTTATAAGATTCTCGTATCTGATCAAGGGCAGAAAACAATGAGGATCTTGAGTTTCACTCACGAATTCTTATTTCTATTATATAGAGTCAAATGTTATGTCGAAACTGAAGGCATTGTAAGTGTCCATTGTATTATATACCCAATTAGAAAACTGAATTCGTACCATAATTTTTGTTGGATTCCACCACGCCTGGGGTGTATCGCAGAATTAAATGCATGCTTAAAACCAGGCGGAGAAAAGACTATCTATAATCATGTGTTTCGCAGTGATTACAAGGGGAAACTTCAGTGGCGTCAGCATGCAGAAACGCCATTAATTGTTACTTCTCATTTCCTCCCTTGAATTGCACTAATGAATCCAAATCAAAGCCTGATTTCAAATTGCGTTTATAAAAAAAAACGAAGCCTTTAGAATCAAGCTGTTGTTGGAATTTGTAAAATTGTTGGGTACGCAAAACAGAATAGAAGGGATTTTTATGCATGAGGAAGTTATTTAAAACTTTAATTTGGTTTTGACAATTTTTATGCAGTTATGTTCGACCTTCATACAATTAGAAGGAGCATAAAATCTTGATTTCTAAAGGTCTCGTTTCTTTTACACCCTGTATATAGTAGCCAAAAGCAAATGTTTATAGCCTAAACACATCCATTCCCTGCTATTTATTGTATTTGGATGAGAAACTTAACCTGGATTCAGAAAGTCGTTCTGCAACTGCTCAGAGAGAAAAATACTCCACCCCATAACCAGGGTCTCGAGGAAAATGCGACCATCACAATGCGGTTTCTGCCAGATTTGCTGCATAGAATTACACGAGAGGTAGAACGTCTTTGTTTGCAATCATTGTTTTGGGTAACAGTTATCGAATTATTATGCACATGGGTAATGAAGTTAATGGTCAAATTGCATTAAATTCGTTAGGATGGGAGACACTAAAAGTACAAAGAACTAAAGCTAAGGCAAAATTTACTACAAGAATGAGAATACACATTACTGCTTCCGTGACAATGAAACAACACTCGTTTTGCCACAGCCTCGCACAAATAGCATGCATGAAAAAGAGTTTCATGTTTTTAAACCAGGAAACTGGGGCAAAAATATGGAACTCAGTCCCTAAAGATCTCAGAGGGATTGGATCCCAGTCTCTATTTGAAAGAAAAATTGCTGCTCGTGTTGCTAATATATATATATATATAGCTTAAGATTTTGGTTTACGAAACACAAACAGTGCTCAATACCATATAGATAGAGCGTAATATAGTTTTTCGTTTTACCTCAAAAAACCACATATATATATATATATATATATATATATATATATATATATATATATATATATATATATATATATATATATATATATATATATATATATAATTTGTACAAATTGAATGAATACATGCAATTAAATCTATAAACAACAATAAATACCTTCGATAAATGTGCAAAAATCACTCACAAAAGCTAGCAACTCGGCAAATTTCAACTCAGTCATTCAGCTGCGACTTCAAAATCCAATCCGGTCTTCGAAAACAAATACTATTTCGGTCATTTGACCCTGTTGTGTCACATTTTCCAGCTGGTTTCTGCACTTCGTGCAACAAGTGCTTTTCAATTGCCATAGTCGCTCAGAACAAAATAATTGCGTTTTTATCACATGTTTTTATTCCTTTAAAACAATGGTTTTTCACTGTTTTGATAAATTTTTAGTTTTTCGTTATTTATTACCGTTTAGCGCATTCTAAGCTTAGCCAATCAGAATTCAGCACGTGACTTAAGCGAGCCAATAGCATTTCGTTATTTGTATAGATCATGCACGCGTGATATTTGCAAAATGTCGACTTCCAAATGTTTGGGGGAATAAAAATAAACCTGTTTACCTGTTTAATTCGGCAATTTTTTCAATTTTATTATATAAAACAAGTAGATTACATTTTCCCGCTGTCTGTTGAGTTATAGATAGACAGTATGAGTGTATGACTCACCTAGGCGGCTCGTGGACACTTTTTTTGTTCTTACCACATATGACGTCATATTGTGTATCTATAACTGAACAGACAACGGGAAAATGTAATCTATTTGTTAAACATTTCCTTTTCTTGTATGTTTCAGTGAATCTACGGATGGCAAAAATAAAAACAACGGTGGAATCAGCTCAGTTAGTTCACAGTATGCGACAACAGGTCCTACAACGGTCACGTCTGACGTTCGAACTCGACAGAACAGTCCCCCTCCTCTACCCACCAGTCCACCGCCAAGGGATCATTACTCAGCACCACCTCCACGAACTACCAGGTATTTGAAACCAGTGTCGTAACGAGTCAAGTCATTTACTCGGACTCGAGTCGTAATCTTCTGCGACCCGAGTCGAATACGAAAAATGACTCGAGTCGAGTCAACAGCCCCAAATGACTCGACTCGGACTCGACTTGCTGATTTCTGCCGTAAATGACTCGAGTCAACTCAGCTACAACTTGTACAGGATAAATTCATCAAAAATATTGTGGTTGAATAGGTTGGGAAGAGTCCTGAAAGGGCTTGAAGAAATAAATGGTAATTCTCGATGCAGATAGGCATGTTTCCACTTGTAGGGAAATTTTAAGGCATTTTTGTTCACCTTTTTGTTCACCTTTTTGTTCACCATACAATTCGTGTAGCAATTGACTCGACTCGGACTCAACTCGAGTGAGCCATTGACTCGAGTCGACCTCGGCTTGTGACTCGACGTTTGGGTGTCTCGACATGTTGGTGACTCGTTACAACACTCTTTGAAACATTTAACATTTTTGCTTTACAAACCTTAATTCAATCTCGTTAGACCTATTTTTAAAATTAGTGATCAGTATAATGTGTAAATTATATTAGTTGTTTTTTGTTCAATTTCTTTTGAATATATAACAATTTTTGAATACGTTTGTTATAGGTATTTCCGTAAATGAGGTTGCCATAAATTAGGCATATGGATAAACCAAGGCATAGTAGATCAGTGAAATGTCGAATTCTGGATATATATTATTGCTTTGATTTAATAACTTCATCTGATAACATGGAACTTATTCTGTCTCCATGATGATAAATGTAAAGAACTAAGGATTGATTTTAAGAAGACCAAAAGCACCTTTCCCCAATCCTCCTTAATGGATAATCACTAGATGTTGCTCACTATTACCTCTGATTTAAAATGGAACAGTCATGTGTCAAATATTATGCCTAAATATTCGAAACGACTAGTATATCTTCTGGTTCAGTTAGGGCGAGTCACTGTCCCAAACAAAGACAGAATCCAATTTTTTGTAACATGTATTACACCAGTACTGGAATATGCATCCTCTGTTTTTCATTATTCTCTTCCGTGATGACTTCGAACGTGTTCAAAAATGTGCCAATTCTATTGTATATCCTGGAATTAATTATGAAGATTCCCTCGTTGAAAGTTGGTTGTTTACACTTTGTGAGAGAAGAAATCAAGCTTGCACGAAGTTTTTTAGTCAAGTTCTAGAGGATACTATTCATAAATTACATGATCTTATCTCAATAGCTAATTTGGCATCTTGCTACTCTTTACGAAATGTCAAGAAAATTCAAATTCCTAATTTTAAAACTGAACGGTATAGAAACTCTATTATAGCAAGTAGTTTTAATGCGAACAGTTTAGGTTTATAGATAATTCATAGTTCCACTGTTGTACTAATATTTTTACCTGAAGTTGTAGAATTTTATAGTGTCCAATTCCTTCATGTAATCACCTTGTAATTCAGTTATTTTTACTGCAAATCGTGTGACTATTAAACTATTACTTTATCCATCTATCTGTAAGTCTATTATTATAAGTGTTTATTAAACTGGATCTGTCTGTGCCATAATAACAAGCTTTCGTTGGTAGGGATGCAACTCCCTTAAAAATGTGAGAAGAATTTCGACGTATCGAGGCCCTTCGTCTGGAGTTACTAGCGGGGATTGGGAAAATTACATGAGCTTTTATGCTAAGAATATAAAAGTGATCACGTGACGAAAAATAAACCAATCAGATGGTTTTGGTCAAAACATGCAAAGTATAAACAAAAAAAGTGTAAATCACATTATGGAATATATTAATACAAATATACAGAAAACTAAGTAAAAGTACTGTCAATGCCTGCTTTTGACAGCCAAAGACAGATAGAGTTGAACATAGGGATAACGTTCATTCATGCCATAATCCTATATTTAACTCTATCTGTCTTTGCCTATTAAAAGCAGACATTGACAGTACTTTTAATTCTTACCTTATTCCATACTTGTTTCATACAGGGCCGTAGCTGGACACGATAATTTGGGGGCAGGGGGGGTATATTCATATATTCATGTTCACATACCGTAAAAACAATCGATTTCAAAAGAAATCCGTCGGGCAGAACACGAATATATGAATATAAACACACCCTTCCCCCCTCCCCCCCAATTATCGGTCTAACTACGGCCCTGGTTTCATATATTTTGTTGTAGTTTTCTGTATATTTGTATTAATATATTCTGTAATGTGATTTACATTTTTTGTTTATACTTTGTTTTGATTAATTTTTTGTTACGTGAGCGCTTTTATATTCTTAGTATAAAAGCTCATGTAATTTTCCTGACCCCCGCTAGTAACTCCAGACGAAGGAAGGGCCTTCGCTCGAAACGCCGAAATTTTCTTTATGTTTTTTCAGGTAGTTGCATCCCTATCAACGAAAGCTTGTGTATTAAACTGCTTTATAGTGTCGAGTCGGTGAAGCTAAATCACGAATAATAAAGGCATTTAGAACAAATAAACCCCAATGACAACATTCGTGTGGCTGCTAAGCATTGTGCGCAGCAGTATGCTACATACGGGAGTACATACGGGTCGTTTGTCAAGTCGATTGTAACATTAATATGTGGGTTGTTAAGTCTTGAAAACCACGACCAGCCGACAAATTTAAAAAAGTAAAGTAAAAAACAAATTCCGAAAGACAATACATCTTGAGAATACAATATATGATTCAAAAACAAGACGCAGATTGATACTGTAAATTTTCGACTTTATTTCAAAGTCATCTTCAGACAGAATGAATATGACTATTCTGTCTGAAGATGACTTTGAAATAAAGTCGAAAATGACTATATGACTATTCTGTCTGAAGATGACTTTGAAATAAAGTCGAAAATTTACAGTCTCAACCTGCGTCTTGTTTTTGAATCATGTATTGTATTCTCAAGATGCCTTGTCTTTTCGGAATTTGTTTTTTACTTTGTTAAGTCTTTGTATAGTAAATTTAAAGATGGTTCATTTCACGACTGAACAACGAATTTTCGTATAGTTACAACGAAACTGGAAGTTTACAGACCACTCGCGATGTTGAATGTTTCCTTGCAGATATAGGCAGCCCCCATTTTGACAAATATTCGAGCACCTCTGTTTTCGAGCCACTCTAATTGATTTTATCATTCTAATATGTTCACTATTATCTAAGTTATAGGTAAGAAACGAAAGTTGACAACCCAGCCACTTTAGTACTAAAGTTGCAATACTGAAAGCGAGAGTGGGCATATTTCTTTATAGTCATATTCTTGAATTTCTTTCTTTGCAGACGAGTACGTACAAAATTTCCATGCGTTGGAGAAAACAGCACCGAATTAAGCTTTGACGCTAATGCCATTATTACAAATGGTGAGTGATATGTTCATCATGTTTGAAATTTCTTTAGTATAGATTATGGTATAGACACCCATAAAAATGATATATTCCACCACTTCAGGGACCATGCAGATAGGTAAGGGTATACTGGGTGTGGGCAAAAAAGCCCCTTAAAAATGGCACACCCTGTTCTTTGTCACCATAACTAAAGGAAGTGTTGATATAGGTATATGTTTTAGTACGTAGTTGTTTAAGTTTCTACTGGGGAGCACATATTTTCATTTTGGGTAAATCTTATCATTTTCTCCAAACGACTTTACCAAATATTTCAACGTTGTTTTCTGATATTGGGCTAGTTTATAAGCTGTGCAAAGACCTGCACAATAATTTACCCGCGCATTAGGAATTTGTTACTTCGTGTCACTCTCTAATAGTCTGTCTCTAGTAAGTTTTGTATTTGATTGGTAGTATTCCAAACATGCTTGGGATATGTTGCAAGGGCGGGGGGGGGGGGATGCGTTAAGGAAGCGAGGATGATGTAAGGGGGTTTTCGTAGTAATCAATATTGTATGTATTTCGTTTTAGTTCGAGACTCTAAGGAACCAGGATGGCTAGAAGGAACACTGCACGGAAAAACTGGACTAATTCCATCAAATTATGTGGAATTTATTTAAAACGTTATTATTTTTATAATTTTACTACATTAATTGCCTAGATGGGTAAGTGATTTATATAATATAGTTAGAGTTAGTGTTGCATCAATATAGGAATATACCGCGACAAAGTAGGCATAACGACCCAGTATTAACTTGCTCTTATTCATTGGTCAAATCCAAATTTTTTACACAATGGTTCCAAAATGCCCACTTTTTATTTACGAGGTACTAGCAAATTTTCACCGTTGTAATTATGAAACAACCAAGTATTTTGTTTTCTAGAATCATTTAAGGTTGCGACACTAATTGTTGGACAATAGTAAGATAATGGAAAAATTTCATTTTTGCTATGTCACAAAAATAAAAATGGTACTAAAAAACATTATTCGAAGTTTCTAATTTATAATTGTTGGACAACTTGTACAAATGTAAAAACGACACTTCTGGCTTCATTTTTCTTTTGTGGAAGAAAGTTAATGTCATAAATCGAATGTTCTTAACTTCCTTTATATCGTTAATTTTAGATCTGATTTTTACGACTCCCCACGCACATTTTTTGTAGCAAAGTAGTGAATTCATGATATTTTCATTTCCCATAGACAAATTTGGCTAACGTTGTTTACATCGTTGCTACCCAATTCCCAACTGTAGATAATTCACATGCCTAGTTACTGTATTGTTCTGGTTACAGAATCAGAGAACAGAACAAAGGTAACTAGACATTGGAATTATGAATAAGAGTTATTCGCTCGTGTACATAATTCTAAAGCTTATAGTTACCTTCTTTCTATTCTATGCTTCTGTAAACTAGAACAATAGTAACTATTTATTTTTTTTATTTATTTAGCTTTGCCAACTAGGGCAGGGTCACCACAACAGCATATGCCAATTACTGTGGGCCCTTTTTTACCTAACCCACCCTGTCAACTTTCCCTGTGGGAGGAAACCGGAGTACCCGGGGAAAACCCACGGCTTTCGGCAGAGCGTTGACTTTTACTCTTTTCACATGGGGACTGGGTTCGAGTCGCACTGAGAAGGTACTTAGTGAGACTCGAACCTGCAGCCTCAGAGGTGAAAGGCAAGTGCGCTAACCACTTGGCCACCGAAGCCCCTATAGGCATGTAAGTTGTCTAAAATTGTAAATTGGGTATGTTTATACCCATTTCACAACGTTAGCCAAATTTGTCTGGTATTTAACTACATACAAACCTGTGGGGTATCTGGCTACATTTTCGCACGGCAATGTTCAACACTTTAAAAAGTAGTAGGTCGACATTTTTTCTTTTACATACCCTTCTAAAAGTACAAGATAATGGAAAAATTTCATTTTTGCTATGTTGCAAAAATAAAAATGATAATAAAAAAATATTCGAAGTTCCATTATTCTGGATTTTTAAGTCCGTAGACTTAGTGTCCACCAAAAATTCTGCGTAGACAAGTTGCCATATAGTTGCCGTTTGCATTGAAATTAATGTCGCAACTTCAAATGTCTCTAGCGGGAGGCAGCATTTGACGGTTTTGATCAGATGAATATCATTAATCCATGAAGATATAGTTGCTTAATCATTTACCAGAAGATTAGACAACAGCTAACGTAAGAGTGCCATGAAATATATAACGGGGCTTTTTGGGATACTTTAAATATTCAAGGGGATTTACATCATAATTTTCGCCATATTCCACGCATTCATTGTGTTTTGTCAAAACAGTGTTTTACTCTATGTACTGCATGATAAATAGTTATTATGAAGGTGATACTTGTTAAAAGGATATATATAAAAAGAATAGCTATAATAAAATAACGGTATTACTACTATATAGTTAATATTGATAAGGTTTTATCATGATGCCAGGGCAAATTTCGTCGTTGCTAATCTTGTATATTTAAATCAAAAGTGAAAGTAATTACCTTATTCGTACTTAATTTCGCGCGTCTGAATTTTGTGATTTTTTCGAGGCAATATTTCGCGAGACTTTATTTTCGCGATTTTGATAGGCGACTATAGAAAAAGGGCATTGAATTTCGCGAAAGCTTTGAACATTTTATTTTCTATAAAAATATGAACAACATCTTTTCTAAAGATGTAACCGATGATAATTAGATTTTTTGCTTTCAATTTTTTGCTCTCTTTATTGCCCGTAACAAGAGAAGATGCTGAGACAATTATTAAATATTATGTTATTTATGCCGATATATGAGCTGTGCATATTGTTGATCGTTATTTATCAAGAATTTTATGATTCAAATTTTTGACTAGGGTATTTAATTTCGCGTGTGTAAATTTCGTCACGTTTTGTATTTGCGCGACTTTAATTGTTTTACAATTAAAAATAAATAAAAATATTTGCGCGAAATTAAGTTTTTACGAATAAGGCGTTGAAATGAATTACAAATGAAATAACTGGAACGCTACCTCCCAACCGGAAATTTGAACCTAAACGTGAAGGCCAGTCCATGTCTTTTCACGAACGCGAAGAGCGCTTAATCAGTCAACCATGCATGGTACAAACACAAGTGTCTTGATCGCCAGACTTGGGGGTGAGATTGGCTTCAAGAAAAAGATCTGAAGGTAGTGTTTCAGTTATATCCATTTCAATGGAATAAGGTAACTATTTAAATTTGCACGTGCAAGTTTCTTTACGACATTACCTAGATATTCTCACTGATGCAACACTAAGAATGGATTTTCAGATAGATTAGTTATAATTGTATAGCGTTTGCAGATTGATCAAATAGATAGAAATATGTTATAGGATACTTCTATACCATGCAGTACGCATTTAATATTGTTAGAAGTACATATGTTGATATTTTACATGTTTATGAGCCTTTACTGCTTTTGGTATGAGTCCAAATTCCTTTTATTATCATTATTATTGTTATTATTAGAACTGTTGCATGCTTTGTACAAAATATATAAGAGATTAAGATTTAGTGCAAATCAAGACAGTTTGTTTTTTCGTGAAAATTTCAGTGCCTTAATTGCAGTATAACATTTTGGTTAAGGGTTGCTGTGTGCATGCATTTCTAGCATATACACACTAAATTCTTCCCACAATATCAGAACATTTTCTGTGCAAGTTACGATCGTGAACACTGTTGTCATGGTTAAATAAAGAGTAAAAAGCAAAGTATACTTATCCTTGTCTCATTCGACGGCAGGGGGGGGGGGGGGGCAAAGGGAGCAAATTGCCTCGGGCCCCGAGTTGCTGGGGGCCCCTGAAAAATTTTTGTAGGGCCCCAGCCTTTTTTGTGTGTTAAATATTTCCGCGCAAAGGCTGTTTTCTTGGGCTAAGTACCGAATTTTGGCATAAAAAAATGAGATAAAGTCCCTCGAAAGCATTTGCAACGTACTCGTCCGGCAAAATTTTGTACTGCGGAAAACATTTTTTACCCCTAAAATGGTACACTGACCGAAAAATTTTTTTGGGGGGGGGTGGGGGGAGGTTGTTATCCGGAAGAAAATTTTTTTAGATAGGGGCCCCTAAAAAAAAAATTGCCCCGGGCCCCCGCCAACCTCTGGGCGGCCCTGTTCGACGGTGACCTTATACGCAACATCTTTTCTTGTCATTTTTGCATTATCATTAGCAGTCGTTATATTATAGCAGATGGATTTATTACGCGGGCGTAGACCTTAAAATCAGGCTTTGCTTTATTGTTGGATCGGAAAGCTAGATTAAGGTGAATGGAGCTGTTTTGAGTAAAATTTCCAAGCAAAAATAATAACCGCGACACATTTTAAATAGAACTTAGCAGTTGCTAAGATAACATGATTGTTAACGCCGTTGTTATGGTCGATATTACAAAGTCATTAAAAATGATAAACCCGCCAACCCCATGTGGATCTATACAATGTTGTATTTCAACAATCAAAATACAAGGGAACATTTTCGTTATGGTTAGTATACGTTGTGGGTTTTGTAAGATATATCAAAATTTAGTCTTATTGATATCGAAAATGTGTGCTGCCAAAGTCATTAACGGTCGTCAAAGGATTACAAGCTAAAATTAATCTATTAACTTGCACAAGAATTTAGATTTAAAACGCATTTATTTCTTCAAAACGTTTGCAAAGTTATGCTTCTAATACATATCGTCACTTGCTTGAGACGTTTCATTATCTGAGATTACTGTATGATATCCTAAGATATTGTATGATTTTCTAAGATACTCTATGATGTCCTATAGACTATTAAGACCATAGCCATGACTTTGAAGACTATAGTCATGCCTATTAAGGACAAAAGTCATGACCATTAAGACTATAGCCATGACTATTAAGACTAGTCATGACTATTAAGACAAACGTCATGACTATTAAAACTATAATCTTGATTATCAAGGCTATAGTCATGACTATTAAGACTATAGTCATGACTATAAAGACTATAGTCATGCCTATTAAGACAAAAGTCATGATTATTAAGACAAAAGTCACTCCTTGCTTGGAGCCTAGACTTGGCTCCGAGCTAACGCTCGATATTTCCAGCTAGACTCCGAGCTATTTAGACTAGGCTCGATATTTCCAGCTAGACTCCGATGTGTTAGCTGGGCTTTGTATCATATAAACTGTGTCGTTTAGTTGAAAGAATCAATATCATGATTCAATTATTCAATACTGGGATTCATTGATTTAATATAGGATTCGATTACTCAATTTAGAATTCAATGATTTAATATTAGGATTCAATAATTCAATCTTAGGATTCGATGATTCAATCTTAGGATTCAATGATTCAATTTTAGGATTCAATGATTCAATTTTAGGATTCAATGATTCAATGTTAGGAATCAATGATTCAATCTTATGGTTTAGTGATTCAACCTTAGGATTAAATTATTCAATTTTAGGATTCGATGATTCAATCTTAGGAATCAATGATTCAATCTTAGGATTAAGTGATTCAATTTTAGGATTCAATTATTCAATCTTAGGATTTAATGATTCAATCTAGGATTCAATGATTCAGTCGAAGATTCAATGACTGAATCGTAGGATTCGATTATTCAATCTTAAGATTCAATTATTCAATCTTAGGTTTAAATTATTCAATTTTAGGATTCAATTATTCAATCTTAGGATTCAATAATTCAATCTTAGGATTCAATGATTGACTCTAGGATTCAATTACTCAATCTTAGGATTAAATTATTCAATCTAGGATTCAATGATTCAGTCGAGGATTCAATTATTCAATCTTAGGATTCAATTCTTCAATCTTAGGATTCAATTATTCAATCTTAGGTTTAAATTATTCAATTTTAGGATTCAATCTTAGGAATCAATGATTCAATCTTAGGGTTTAGTGATTCAATCTTAGGATTACATTATTCAATTTTAGGATTCAATGATTCAATCTTAGAATTCAATTTTAGGATTCAATAATTCAATCTTAGGATTCAATCTTTGGATTCAGTGATTCAATCTTAGAATTCAATCTTAGGATTCAAGTATTGAATCTAGGATTCAATGACTCAATCTTAGGATTCGATGATTCAGTCTAGGATTCAATGATTCAGTCGAAGATTCAATGATTCAATCTTAGAATTCAATAATTGAATCATTCAACGATTGAATCTAGGATTCATTGATTCAGTCGAGGATTCAATGATTGAATCTTAGGATTCAATGATTGAATCTTAGGATTCAATTATTCAATCTTAGGATTCAATTATTCAATCTTAGGATTCAATGATTGAATCTAGGATTCAATGACTCAATCTTAGGATTCAGTCTAGGATTCAATGATTCAGTTGAGGATTCAATGATTGAATCTTAGCAGTCAATGATTGAATCTTAGGATACAATGACTGAATCTTACGATTCAATTAATCAATCTTAGGATTCAATGATTGAATCTTAGAATTCAATAATTGAATCTTAGGATTCAATGATTGAATCGTAGGATTCAATGATTCAATCTAGGATCCATGACTCAATCTTAGGATTCAATGATTCAATCTAGGATTCAACGATTCAGTTGAGTATTCAGTTGAGGATTCAATTATTCGATCTTAGGATTCAATTATTCAATAGAGAGCTCAACGGTGCATTCAGGCTCAAAAACACGCTTTTCATGATGAATAAACTCATATTAGTTAATCCTTTTGTACATAAATGCTTTCTTTTAGCCAGAATAAAAATAATCAACAAGTAAACTAAATTGGAATTCGATATGCTGTTTTAAGCTAATTTTTGACATTTTCAGAAATGGTAGTTCAACTTTGATACGTCAATAGCTCTGTCAATATCGTGGTGGAAATTAAATGTTATATAACAAAATCTAAGTACAAGTATCGAGTTTGGAATCATATATGAGTAGAGTGCTCAATACCGTAGTAGAGCTAATAAGATTAGAAGACAAACTTTAATTACTTCATATGAACTTTATTTCACTTAAAAAAATAAAATAAAGTTAAAAATAAAATAAAGTGAAATAAAATTCATATGAAGTAATTTAAGTTTGTCTTCTAATCTAATCTTCGAAACATATTTGGAAATTAAAAGAAAACAATCAGGATTATGCCATCAAATGGTCAATTTTAAAACACGCTATTTCGTACGCAGGGGGATCAAAACGCTGCAATTTATGTTTGGAAGAAAAATTTTGCATTTTGAAAGACAAAAACAAAGACAATTTAGTCAATAGAAGAAGCGAAATTTTCGGCAAGTGTCACAAAAACCGGTTTCGAGTAGACAAAGTCGTTAACAAAATTTTATGACCCAAGCATTGTTTCGCCTAAGCACTGTTTCGCCTAAGCACTGTTTCGCCTAAGCATTAATTGTTTCGCCTAAGCATTGTTTCGCCTACATGTTTCGATGGCATAAAAGCAACCTATATTTTCGAAATTGCTCACCACCTGATGATTCCTATACGGATGAAACAGACTGTTGTGGGTTTTTTTTAGGTAAAACGATATATATATATATATATATATATATATATATATATATATATATATATATATATATATATATATATATATATATATATATATATATATATATATACAATTTATTAGAGAGTAATGTTTTTGGCGTGAAAAGCGGTTCATGATCATATAATCCCTGTCATCGCTTGAAGTCGGTCAACGCGTAATTTCAAGTTTTTCTTCGCTTTCTTAACCGAGTATATTCGATGCGGAAGCCAGCGAGCAAAATTTTATGACCCAAGCATTGTTTCGCCTAAGCACTGTTTCGCCTAAGCACTGTTTCGCCTAAGCATTAATTGTTTCGCCTAAGCATTGTTTCGCCTACATGTTTCGATGGCATAAAAGCAACCTATATTTTCGAAATTGCTCACCACCTGATGATTCCTATACGGATGAAACAGA
>CACRXK020004301.1:0-16480 GCA_902702795.2 Paramuricea clavata | reverse complement strand
CCCCGTTTATGATTCCACCACATTCACTAACGCTCAGCCGCTCAGGCCATTCCGAATACAAGCCCCTCCGTGTATAAACCCATGAACTTATTATTGGACGGGTATTTATTACCGTCGGTATGTATAATGTACTCATCTGTATTTTCTTCGCTTGATTAAACTGAGACGCAGGTCGATAGGTCATATTCTTTTAAAATAAAATAAGTCACTTGTTGGCTACAAAATCACGTGAAATGCTCCTCCTCTCACGAGTCATTATTTCTTAACAGACGTTATAATGCGTGTAGTTCTGAATCGGCGACTATTTTTTGCTTTTTTGCTTTTATGGTCTCGACGCACTGGTTTTAGTGCCAAAATTACATAACATAACATGTATCAGTTTTACTGCCTGGCACGAGTTAATCATGCAAGGCCAGGATCCTATTTTTTATTGATGTGAATTAATTGTCATCAGATTTTATATATTTCAAACAATCATTTCTTGCCATTAAAATGTAACCAATTCTAAGCGAGTATTAAGTATATACTATGACAAATTCGAGCCGACGGCGAGAGTTTGTACATCCGATACAACACGGACGCGAATGTTGTAAATGCCTTGTGAAACCTCTTGATGTTCTCATTCGTTTTCTTTCACAATTTAAAATAAATCAATAATATTTGGTAAGAAAATTGAGCTTAAAGTTTATGTGAATCGGCTTGAATTTGAATAAGATGTACACACTCTTTCACGCTTATGATTTCCTTTGTGTATTCTTCATGAATTATTAATTTAATGGTTTTCACACTATGAGATGACAACCCATCGCGTACATTATCTTTGTATATCTTTGTGTCAACATATCTTTGTGTCAACAAATACCAGTCTGCAAAAGACGCAAAAATTCTTTTACGGAAGCAATACTGGTTCTTGGGACCGGCTAAACGGAGAGTTATGAAGTGGAGAGTTATCTCGGAGAGTTATGATTTCGGAGAGTTATGTTCGAACCACGCCCAAACCACGCCCACTTTTACCAACGACCACACCCAATTCCTTAACTCTCCCGGTGTTTCCTTGACTAACATGAGAGAGTTATGTTTGACGTAACTCTCTCTCGTTAACATTATGAAGATGTTAGAGAGTTATCATTTTTTATAACTCACCGCGTCCAAACCCTGAATTGCTGAGAGATTCAATTTTCGCAATTTTTTCAATTTTCTTGCAACTATGCTTACCGTATTTACTGCCAAATACCCGGTCAAAGCATGCTTCTGGGGGTACTTTGACCCTTCTGATGCAAGCATCTCATTGTTTTGACTACTTCCTGCTAGGACGTCAAGTTGTACTATTTCCTGTTTGGACGCACGCTATTGACACGCTACAAACTGAAACATCAAAATTAAAGATGAAAATCTGAAGAAACAAGCTTTACTAAGGTTTTCTCAAAACTGCTGACATAACTCTCTTCATTGCCACAATCGTGAACGCGGTGAGTTATATAAAAAAAGATAACTCTCTAACATCTTCATAATGTTAACGAGAGAGAGTTACGTCAAACGTAACTCTCTCATGTTAGTTCAAGGAAACGTCGGGAGAGTTACGAAATTGGGTGTGGTCATTGGGGAAAGTGGGCGTGGTTCGAACATAACTCTCCGAAATCATAACTCTTCGAGATAACTCTCCGGTTGGTAACTCTCCCTTTAGTCATACCCCTGGTGATGGTGTTGTTGGAGGTGATGATGATAGTGGTGGTGGTGATGTTGAACATGGTGATGGTAGTGATGATGATGATGGTGATTATGTTGGAGGTGGTGATTGTAATGGTGCAAATAGGGTTGGTGGTGTTGACAGCATTATAATGATGGTTGTGATATATTATGGTTACTGATAATATGATTATTTCAAGGGGTAAAATGGCGACAAGGAATGTGGTCTAAAGAGGAAAGTGAACTTTTACAAGATAATATAATGCAATATTGTAAGGTATAATGTAACAGAGCTTGACATGTGTTGTGACATTTTGATTGTCTTGAGACATTTCTGAGACTTTCAGTAATGTTTCAACTTTAAGATGTATTTCTTTCCTTGCCATGTAGAATCGTGGTATCTCTAACCCACATGAAGTTATATTTAAACAAAGTAAGGAAGAAAGAAAAACATTCTACAGAACAATAGGTGAGGGGGAAATATCGGTCATGATTGTATATTTCTACAGTCTGTAAAGGCCCATTTCCAGTCAGGAAAATTTTCCGCAGAAAGAAAATTTTGTAAAATGTGATTGGCCAACACAAATTTTCCGTCGGAAAAAAAATTTTGAAGTTGAAAATTTTCAACTTTTAACAATGATATTTTCGGAAAATTGTCTGTCCGTGGAAAATTTTCTTGAGTGGAAATGGGCCTTTATAGCTACTGTCAAAAATGGCGTTATACTGTACACGGTTCCCCCAATTACTGTACCTTCCCAATTTGGCCTTCATCATAACCCTAATAAAAACTACGTCGACACTTGACACTTTATTAAACAGCTCGATTTTGTGCTCGTGATGTTCGTTTAGACACAGGCCTTAAAATATCTTTCATAGGGCCGTCTGACAAAATGTCCGATCATTGAGTTTGGGTCGGACGTATGTCCGATGACCTTCAGTTCAGTTTTGACTCGGAAATAAGTCTGAATGACACAAGTGAATATCAGCACAATGTATTAATTCTGTACTGTAAATGTTGTGAAGAAAGTTAAATTTTGTTTCTTTCATACTTTATATTCCCAAGCTAAAATTAACTTGCTTTCCAGAACAGCAGTATTAAAAAAGACTTCGACAACTTAAGCCCGTTTTCCACTTCACCATTTCGCTCGCCGCCCCACACTTGACTACGTTAAAACAACACTTCCAGTTCATCTTTTATACAATAGTACTCTGACTTTCCATTTAACATACAAGCCTCTAGTCCTGAGCTAGTGTACATTTTGATTTACGTTCGACAAAGCTACAGTTCGGTCGGACACAAGTAAACTCAGGTCGGACAAACAATGAACCTCAGTTTCACTTAGGTCGG
Source organism: Paramuricea clavata (assembly GCA_902702795.2). Taxonomy (NCBI): domain Eukaryota; kingdom Metazoa; phylum Cnidaria; class Anthozoa; order Malacalcyonacea; family Plexauridae; genus Paramuricea; species Paramuricea clavata. The sequence goes on along the minus strand of CACRXK020004301.1, from coordinate 13,446 downwards.
ACAGAATGTCCGATGGTTTCCTTTCTACGTCGGACAATTTCATGAATGGGTCGGACAATGTCCGTGACCGACCGATATTTTAAGGCCTGAATTAGACAAAAAGCGCCGTGTGTTATACTTTTTGTTATTTTGTTTTCAGCCAAGGGAATCCATCGTCCTTTATTCGCGATCTATCGTCGGGTGTTGAGAACGTACGAGACTGGAAACTACAATGGTAAATACACACCCGATGAGGTCAAAAAGTTGAAGGAATTGAGGAGAAAACATGGCAATGATTGGACAGCCATTGGACTGGAGTTAGGTCGTAGTGCTTCCTCCGTGAAAGATCGTTGTCGCTTGCTGAATGAAAAATGTTCGTCGGGTAAGAAATCTAGTGCGATCACATCGATATATATATATATATATAATTATATGGTTACTTTATAGTAATCATGTTTTTCTTTAAATATACAATCGTAAATCTCTTATATAGCATGACGCTAACACTCTCAGACTCCACAGCGCAATTGTTCGCACGCAAACAAAGTACTCTGTCATTTTCAAAAGGTTGATATTTATTTGTTTTGTACTTTTTCGTTATCTACAAGGCATGAATACACAGACTATGTAGCGCTAAGTCAGATGGCTTCACGAAAGCATGACGTTTGTAAGTTGCGATCGTATTACAGCTTTTCGACGCTGTTCCTGCGGGCTGTGGCAGTTTGAGTCTATGATGAATTCATTAACAGCAATTGGCAGTTTGCAGTAACTAGCAATCGCTTGACATTTGTCTCATTTCATTTGTTTTCTTGTCATTTTGCCAGAGTTGGAAAAATGTAACTCCGGCATACAAAAAAACCGTCGGCGTCGGAAAAACCGCTGGAGCTCCGGCAGAACTCCGGCTCCGGCAACTCCGGCGCACAGCACTATATGCAAGTTGCATCTGTGCATCGTTCTTAAGAGTAGTTAAACAGACATATATTTAAAAAGGAGCGTTTGAAACGTTCAGTAATTTTAATTTGGGATAGCGTATCGAAGGTAAGATGGCTGTGAAACTCATTAGAATAACAATATAACTCATTATCTATGTTAGTAAACGTTTATTCATAAATCTGGTCCTTCACCGTCACATGTGTATTGTATTTTTACCCAACTAACCAATAGCAATGTTTCAGAGGAAAGCTATCTATCCGTGACTCGGACAATAGGGGAATTGGAAATTGCTATTGGTGGATTTGGTAAAAATACAATACGCACGTGACGGTGAAGGACCAGATTTATGAATAAACGTTGACTAACATAGATAATGAGTTATATTGTTATTCTAATGAGTTTCACAGCCATCTTCCCTTCGATAGGCTATGGACAGAGTAAAGTAATAAAGTATGGCGCGTCAGGGGGCAAAGCTTAATAGGTGAAGCAAACCACTTGTGACGTGCTCTTGGAAACGTCTCACGTGTTTCTTAGGTAAATGGTCGCAAGATGAAGAAGATCATTTATCTCAAGCAGTTCATCAGCTGACGTCAACAGTTCTTGGGGAGAGTGTTACCACTGGGATATTGTGGACTGATGTCGCGAGGAGAGTGGGTACCAGATCTGAAAAACAATGTCGTTCAAAATGGTTGAATTACCTAAACTGGAAGGAATGTGGTGGAAAGGAATGGAATAAAACGGACGAAATAGACCTCATTAAGAAGTAAGAAACAATAGGCAATTCCAGCTTTTAGTTTATGCCTGCAGGGGATGATGGGAAGTAAAGTATCATATTGCTGATTATGCTGAAAAATTTCAATAAAAACTACCGAAACAACCGAAATATTTCAATATTTACAAGTATAAGCTATCACTCAGCATAATCAGCAATGTGATACCTTACTTCCCATCGTCCCCTGCACGCATAAACTAAAAGCTGGAATTGCCTATTAGATTTAAACGTTTTACACAGTCGAATCTCCAGAAAGCGGACACCATAGGTGGATAATGTTTTTCTTCTTCCTGGGAACTTCGATTTAGGACTCAAAATTTTCTGCAAAAGATTGCAACACAAGGGAAATATAACAAAATTGTCACTGATATATTATCTTAAGCCTAGTTTACACTATCAAAGTTTCTGTTATCGCAGTAGGAATTTTGCATGGGTAAATTGAGGATTTGTAAGAAATGTTGAGGGATGTCCATTGACGAGAAAGGTTCGCTTGCAACTGACTGTGATACATTTCAACAGTAAAGGCCCATAGATTCGGCAACGCGAATTTTCAATTTTCAATGACATTTAACTTTACTGTTTTCAAATATTCGGAACCACTATAATAAACAACTTTAGCTATTTGGTCTAAAATCTGTCTTGTAAAATTTTTATCCGTTGACGGTTTTATTTGTTTTTGAAAACTGAAAATTCGCGTCGCGTTGCCGAATCGCGTCCGGTCTGTGTGGGCCTTAACTACTAAATTATCCGATTTATATTCTGTTGTAGAATTTACAATTCAGGAGTTCAAAACGAAAGCGAGATTGACTGGACAACGCTAGCAAATGGCTGGTCAAGTGCCCGCTCACCGCAATGGCTTCGTAGTAAATGGTGGACGATCAAGAAACATGTGCCTCAATGCTTGTCTTTCCCAGGTACACACGTAAAAATACCACAGCTTTCCTGTTAATTTCTGAGTGTTAATTTCACTCCAAACATGGAGTGAAATTGTGGAGTGAAAATGGGTTTCTCCAAACGTGGAGTGAAATTGGGTTCCAAATAACTCCACTGGTGTTAAATTAACTTCCTGAAATTTACAGTGAATTGTCAACGATGTGTTCGCACTGCTTGTCCCAGTTGTTGACAAGTCTGAAACAAGTTGTTGTCATCTTGTAACAAGGTTACAGTCGATTTCACGAAACTTTGACCACAAATGTTCCGAACTTCGTTGCGAAGTTCAAAAGTTCATGATGAGATTCACAAACCAGTTTGTAAACTACGCATTTTATTGGCTTCTTTTACTTCAGTGACCAATCCAGGACTTTGTTTACAAATTGGCTTGTAAATTCCAATATGAACTTCGCAACGAAGTTCGGAACATTTGTGGTCAAAGTTTCGTGAAATCGACTGTAATGAGGCCAACAAACTTTCTCTTGCCAGACACAATGTCATATCTCCACTCACATTATGCAAGAAGTCTCAAACATCGTCTCAACAGACACGATACACGATATCTACAACTTCCTACTGCGGAACAACCGCTGACGTTGAGCACCACTGGCGCACCTTTGTTACCGCTGACCACATGTGCTACGGTCTCGACAAGCGTGGGACATGCCATCACAGGTAGCTATTATATGTTACTGACCCGATTGGATCAGTTTGCAAGTTGTAGTAGGGGGGTGGGGGAAGGGGTTAGACGTTGTCAGCTTGTCACGCATCATTGCAAAAAGTGGAAACATGTTCAACTCTCACTGCAAATTTTTCAGTGGATGGTGAAATATACATTGCTCGTGGGGATGGCAAAGGATCAGACGGGATGAACACGTATGAAATGGTACATTTGCGTCCACTACCCAACCCTGACCCCTCACAACCGACATCGTACATCATTGAGCCCGTGCAATGTGCTGTCACCGGGTCAGCAACTTCCTACGTTCTGCAACAGACCTCTCAGGAACAAGGAGCGAAGTTGGTTAAAGTCTCTCCTGGTTCTGGCGCAGTACGGCAAGTGATGCAAACAGGTGATGATAGCAGCTCACAGGTCAGTTCATTTATTCTATTGAGGTCTATTCATTCATTTACTGTATTGTCGGTTTATAGTATAGTATAGTATAGTATAGTATAGTATAGTATAGTATAGTATAGTATAGTATAGTATAGTATAGTATAGTTTAATTATTTCCGCCAGGGACCGGCTGTTCAAGGCTGGATTAGCGCTCGGTTAAAATTTAAGGTGGCTCCGTACAGTTGTAAAGAAACAGCAGCGGAAAAATAAGGTCTTCACAATGACGCAAAATATTTGCTATTGATGTAAAATGGGGATTTTTTTTGGAAGTAGAAACGCTTGCGTAATCTTTATACTTCAAGCGTAATCGTTCGAAAGAAGCAAATTGTGTGTTGCTATGGTAACAATGTGGCCTTAGCGACAGCAGACAAAGATCAAATTTTGGACCAAAAATGAATTTATTAAAATTTCTGAAATTTTGTAGGTTTAGAGGGACTATCTAATGGAAGATTCTATCAAAAAATTAAGGTTGTTATAAATTCAGTTTTTGAGATATTACGCGAAATTTGTTTTATCAAAAATTATCATAATTATCTTTTTGCTTTCTTGAGAAAATATTTTCTGAGAGCTGAAAAATTTTCTAGGACCAATGGCCCCCTGGTCCGATAAGTTTTCCACTCCTGAATGTTTCTTCTGGAAAAACCGGCAACTTCGTCAAGTTTCTAACAAAGACAAGCCGTGTCGAGCGTAAATTTTTGCGAGCATATTTAGCGCCGCCATATTTTGATTTTCCAGTCTTTTCCATAAGTCTTTTGTTGTCTACAGCCAAGTAACAACACGGGGGAGAATAACATTGCACAGCCTGTCATCGCTTCAACGCTGCCAGCAAATGGCGGTGCAGTTGTATTGAGCACAGAGTCTTTGCCCAAGCATATTGAAGTGAGTTCGGAGATCATATCAAGGCCGGCCGAAGGAGTTCTACCAGACGAGGTGGCTGAATCGTTTGTTGAAAAGGGTGCCACTGATATCTTACAGCAAGATCAACAACTGGAGTGCATTTCTGAAGAAGAGATCTCAACCACAGTTCACGAAGGTAAGATCACGACTTTTGTGTTTTCATGTCGAAAAGACATTATTGACTAATTGAATTTTCAATATTCATGCGCAAATTATATCTATTTTGAACACTCTTGAAACCGATGAGCTATATATAAATCTGGAGTAAGAACTCCAGTCATTCGGCCTATGGGAAAAGTGAAGCCAATATGGCGGGAATGGATCATTCCCCAATTAACCAAAATTTTGAACTCAACAAGTCTAGACAAAAATTTTATCACAGCTTGAAAGAGCATCACAAAATTAGTAATATTCCAAAGTTTCGTTGCAAAATGTTGTAAAATGTGGATAATATAGCCTTGTGAAGTTTGCAATTTTCAGTCATTTTAGATTACAAACGGGAAATGGTTACCACTTCTGTGCGTAATACAAAATGACTGAAAATTACAAACTTCGCAAGGCTATATTATCCGCATTTTACAACATTTCGCAACGAAACTTTGGAATATTACTAATTTTGTGATGCTCTTTCAAGCTGTGATGAAATTTTTGTTTAGGTTAGTTAAGATTAAAATTTTGGAAAAGTGGTAACCATTTCCCATTTGTAATCTAAAATGACTGAAAATTGCAAATTTCGCAAGGCTATATCTCATCCGCATTTTACAACATTTCGCAACGAAACTTTGGAATATTACTAATTTTGTGATGCTCTTTCGTGCTATGATGGAATTTTGTGTAGATTTGTTGAGATCAAAATTTTGGTTCATTGGGGAATGGTCCATTGACGTCCAATAGCTATGTCGTAAACAGTTTTAATACCATCTTTCCCAGCTAATTCAAGTTTTTCTAACTGACCGTATCGCTAAACAAGTTAGTAAACCATAGTGTTATTCTTTACTTGGTGTTAAACACTGAGTCAGTTCTCTCGAACATTTCTTCAGACCTGGAAAAAAGTGGGATCTCGGGATCCTGAGGAACATTTGCCTTAGCAACAAGATTGAGTAACATTTTGAATTTTTCACGCGTACGTACTTTAAGGGAATATTTTAAGGAATCGTATTTAGTTATATTTATTTATTTATACAACTTCGCTATTTAATAATTTTACACGATGACATGTATATAATACAAATACAAATACAAATACAAATACAAATACAAATACAAATACAAATACAAATACAAATACAAATACAAATACAAATACAAAAACAATACAAATACAAAAACAATACAAATACAAATACAATACAATACAAAAACAATACAATACAAAAACAACACAATACAAAAACAATACAATACAAAAACAATACAATACAAAAACAATACAATACAAAAACAATACAATAACAATACAATACAAAAACAATACAATACAAAAACAATACAATACAATACAATACAAAAACAACATAATACAAAAACAATACAATACGAAAACAATACAATACAAAAACAATACAATACAAAAACAATACAATACAAAAACAATACAATACAAAAACAATACAATACAAAAACAATACAATACAAAAACAATACAATACAATACAATACAAAAACAATACAATACAAAAACAATACAAGACAGTACAGTATATATATAGTTCAGTACAGTACAATACATACAGTCAGATGGCTAGGACACCACAACAGTTAAAACCAATTACTGTGGGCCCTTATCTGCCATATGAGTCTATTTTCAGACTGCAAAGTGTTCTTCGTATCCTGTTAATAGTATTTGAAGATTGTTTTGTTTCCTCGGCAGTTTTACAACTAATATAATTGAGGAACATTTGAAAAAGGCAAATTTAGGATCCGAGGAACATTGAACACTTTCAGGTCTGCATTTCTTCCAATCCTTGAAAACCTCCTCAAAACAACTGTGCAAAATTCCTACTGTGATCACAGAAACTTTGGTAGTGTAAAACCAGGCTTAATATATGCTTGTCTTATTCCCCACATTAGAAAATGAAACTAACAAAGCACTTTACAATCCTAATACCGCTGAACACAACGACAGAAGCCACGAACAGCCCCATGATGCACTGGCATATGGTCACCGCTTGCCCGAGGAGGCCACATCTCCCACTGTGACCCAGTCCCTTGACATGAATTTTTCCACCACGGACAGCGCTATATACTCCCATTCACTCGTTCCCAGTTTAGCCTCGAATACTCGTCCCGCGCGGATAATCACGGAGGAGGTCATGATCGCGCAACCCACACTACCCGAACATATTCTGCAAACGCAAGGTGATGAGCCCGCGTTTTTAGCGGATTCAGCCATAGTGGTGTCCAGTCCGCTTGAAATTGTACACGGCTCGCTGGGAGAGGTTGCAAATGGTGTCGGCGGTATGGCGTCGGAGAGTTTGATCATAGAGAATGAGATGACGTATTTTAAATAACGTCGAAGATTAATTTGATTGGTAGCCAAAGCTTTTGATTAGATCGTAGTCGATCACGGCATGGTCTGGAAACTCTGCCACAGAATAAACTCGTACAGAAGTCCGATTTGACTGAGTCGGACGTCTGTATCTATTCTACTCTGTGACTCTTTGAAAGTCTTGTTCTATCTTTTTGTTCATGTTTATGCAAACTGAAGCTCGGCGAAGACGATGGATTTTTGGCATTCAATGGCATCGCCTCGCCGAATCACTGTTGAAATATTGATCAGCAAATTTCAAAAGAGTTGGACATGATGAAGCCGACTTCAAATAAAATCAGTCGCAGCTCATTATAGACGCTTCGAAGTTTGTGTCCAGACCATGTCTTGATTGAATATGATGAAATGTAATTCTGTTTGCACAGTAACTGTGTTTGAGAAATAAAATGTTCCCGATGAAAAAATTGAGTAAATATTTTGGGATTTTCGAGCAGGGCTGTACGCAGGATTTTTTCACCAGGAGGAACAATAAAGCTTGGATGAAACGATAATGAGAGTTTGCAGTCGACTCATCTCACATGGGGTATCTGATTGGGAAGCCTCGCGGTGCCTCGGAAGGCTGTCTCCAATTGGGTGGGAGATTTCTAAAGAACGAATCAATTCATTGTTATAAACACAAAAGCAATTGTCAAATCGAGCCAATGAAAATCACTCTTCCGAGTTACTGCGAAGCTACCCATCTGGTTCAGTAAAAAAATTTCGAACACCCATTCGCAGGCTAAAACCCATCGAGACGCCTGCGTAGGATGCTATTCACGCGACCTTGGTCAGCTGTTCTTAATTCGGATTGGTAAGAGAATGTTCTATTTTTATTCGCAAAATGTCACACCCATCGCACATGAGAGACTAAAGCCAAAGCTTTTGATTAGATCGTGGTCGATCACGGCATGGTCTGGAATCCTGCCACAGAATAAACACTCACAGAAGTCCGACTTGACTGAGTCGGATGTCTGTATCTACTCTACTCTGTGTCTCTTTGAAAGTCTTTTCTGTCTTTTTGTTCATGTTTATGCAAACTGAAGCTCGGCGAAGACAATTGATTTTTGGCATTCAATGGCATCCGCCTCGAACACCCATTCGCAGGCTAAAACCCATAGAGACGCCTGCATAGGAGGCCATCACGCGTCCTTGGTCAGCTGTTCTTAATGCTTTCCCAACACTATCATGTATTCTATTGAAGTTAAAACATAGTTGGAACATTCATCAAACCTTTATTTTGTTAATCTAGAGCTTGAAATGTCCCCTGTAAAAATTCGTGACTGCCAACTAGCGCAATTACGAATACGAAAATAAAGAAAGAATTTTTTATCAATCCTTTCAAAGCCTCTGGGATGACGACAATGTTGATACCGTAAACCTATCATTATCATTCGGCGAATTTCCTGAGATCCTAAGAGGGGGTCGAAAAAGAGTACTCTTTGTACGCTTGAGAAAATGTAAACATAATTGGTTTTTATAACCCATATATATATATATATATGTATATATATATATATATATATATATATGGGTTATAAAATATATGTATATATATAAGTTAGAGTTATAAACCGAGAAGGAGGTTTATAACTGATATATTGCCCCCGAGGACAATATATCAGTTATAAACCGACTTTCGAGTTTTATAACTCTAACTTATATCTCATTTGTGGAGGTTTTCTAACATATTTTGTCATTTTCAAAAATTTTTGATGAAAAATTCTCGCGTTTTGTTCGAAAAGTTTGATGTAATTATTTATTCAAGGTATATTAGCTAGTTATAAACCTCGGACGATCAAAGAAAACCGACACAAATGAGATATAAATATATATATATATATATATACTTGTGGTTCGAGCTCGACAACTGGACTCTGACTGCGTACTAGAATGCTGTCACGTCTGCATTGACGTCACTAATCTCACTTAAAATTAATAGTCAACAGCGGCCATTTTGAAACTTAACTGCGATCACTAAGCGGCGTCGAACGTTTCTCAAAAAACTTCCCATACTCGATATATTGCGTTGATACATTTGCGTAGTTGCTTGAGAAACGTCAATCGCCCCCTTAATGCGTGATATGGGAAATAGAAAGGTTATAAGCCAATCCACCTCAAAAACACGTGCCATTCGGTAGTCGTGGACGTCATCCATTGAGTTTCGACCCAAGAATGTTAAAAAAAACATGCCGGTCACGAGAGTTTTTTTTTTATTTTACAATTGTAACAATTGAAGGTTTCAAAGTCTCAGACAACGGGACAAATATTAAAAATCCTAAATTAAGTCCTGCCTGACAAGAGTTGATGAGAGTTGACAGTCACGTATTCGATCGGCAGGGGACATTCCAAGCTCTAGTTTGACAAAATAAATTCATAAATGAGTGTTCCAACTATATGTTTCAACTTAAATAGAATACATGATAGTGTTGGGAAAGCATTAAGAACGGCTAACCAAGAGGCAAGACCGCGTGATTGGCTAACTCTCGTCCTCGTTTAATCCGGAGGACTTCAGACATATACTTGTAGTTGTATCCTGTTGTCGCGGTTGAAAGATTGATGCTTCTCATCGATCTAAATTTTAAGAAGGAGAACATGTAGGGTACGCCGGTTGATACCATACCGCGCGGATATCTTTCCGTAGGGACGCGCGAAAGCACCTATCCGATACGTTATGTACAACTTTCAGAAGCTGAGCGAAACGACATCTCTCCTTTGCAATATGCCAATAATTCCTCTGAAAATAGCGTTCCTAAGAGGTCCACAGATAGGTGTTTTTTGACGTCGTTATGGAAAGCTATATCCAATACAGTCTAAACGTATAGCCTAAGTAAAGATACTGCCAGCATGCAGGGTAAAGTAATCGTGTCCGGTTTAAATATGAATATAATTTTTTTGTTAAAAAAAATTAAAAAGACCTCTATGCAGACATAAAATATTCTAAAAATTCTGTTCCAAACGTTTCGCCGGTGAGGGATTCTTGACATTCCCACTGAAGAAGCATAGAGTATAGAGTCATATTAAATGATCGTGCTTCGTATAGAGTATGAAGTATAGAGTCATATTAAATGATCGTGCTTCGACGTCAATGACAGGAAAGCGTTAACGACAACATGCCCTACGTACATGACTTATCACCCGTGTCGTCTTGGGATGCGAATATAAAGATGAGATTAATATATGCATCAAGCATTCAATTGCGAAGTGCATCTATATATACAGCTCAAGGTTCTGCTGATCTGATCTCCAGTCACGAAATGTAAGTTATAGCAATTTCTATAGTTTTTATTTTGATCGCAACGTACTGTCGTAAGCAAGTTCTACTAGACGTTGTGAATTTCTTGTCTTCTGTGTGCTATAATGCAAGTCAATCTTTTCTGATTGTAGACTAGATATATATGAACATTCTTGGATAGTTGTTTTTACAGTGCGAGACTTGTCCTGGCCTGAGCTTTGCCTTTCTTTGGCCTACATTTTTGTAGTGTAAACTAACTATCTCTGACCTAGCGCAGACCTCACCTGCGCAGCCTTCGTTGGGTCGGCATATAAGTACAATACTTATAATTACGCTTGTTTATATTGACTTAGCCTAGGCCAATAATCTTTACAACAATCGTGATATTACTTTCCTAACTATGTTTATCTTAACCCACCCTGTCAACTTTCCCTGTGGGAGGAAAATGGAGGAAAGCCGGCGACTTTCGGGAGATTCTTTTCAGATGAATCCGTAGCAAGTGCTGAGATCGTAGGTTCGATTCTCGCTCTGGCGACTGCGTCGGCAATTAGAGAGTTTGGCAAATACAACGGCATGCTCCCCCTGGAAAATCTTCAATTTTAGAAGTCCAGCACACTTGAGTAATATGATCTGCCACTTGGGATTATCACAGTAGCATATAAGGTTAACTTGAATGACTATATATATACATGAACTTACCTATATCAGAGCTTACGGTTACAGCTCAACAGCTGGCCTCTGCTCAGTTGGTTAGAGCGCTGCACCGGAATCGCATGGCCGTAGGTTCAATTCCTACCAGAGGACCTTGTGCTGCATTTTTCGCAGTCGTTCCTGGTTAGGTCTTAAAATGTATATATTCTCACTTGGATTACAAACCCTAACATCCTAGCATATAAGGTTACACTACAGAGCACAGTTGTTCGGGAACTATTGCGCGTTCAATTTTTAGCCAATCCGTTTCATATTTGCACCAAATGTTGCCAAGTAAACGCTATATATACCAGTACTGGAAAATAAACAAAACATTCAATAGTTTTTCAAATATTTTTGACTGCCTGAAGTCGAGGTACCTAGTATCTTCCGCGAATTTACTCAAATTTTCCGCATATTGTTTACACTTCTTGGTAATCGTTCCATGTTTCGCGCACCAATATAGTAAACGTTATGTAATGGATATTATAGTGTACTGAAAAGTTAACTGGATACCTCCATATACATATATACACACTCTAACCCTATCCCTAACCTTAAACCTAACCCTAATACCTAACCCCTAACCCTAACTTATATTGGTGCGCGAAACATGGAACGATAACCCACTTCTTGATGACTGAAATCAAATTTCAAACACTCATAAAAATTCATACTAAGGTCTAAGCTTATTGGCAAATCATGTCAACGTGTCGCGTGAAGAGGCTTTAATATACCTGATAAAACTCATCTTCATTGGTGTTCTTTAGCCTGGTTTCCATGCATTTGGTCGTAAAAATAGAGCCACGATAGTCTTTCTCAACGGCCAGTTTATAATAGTTTAACCACACATAAAGCACATATAATTTCAGTTGTATTTCGGCTGATGAGAGAAATCGTGACTCAATCTTTACAACACGTTACGACCATAGAATAAAGTCACGTAAAAATAGAATCCATTCTTCGGTATTCTTTACAAAAAATACTAATATTCAGTAATTAGACGGCATCTCGTCGTGTTTGAAGCTATCCAAAACACTTGTACGTGATCATATTCATATCTAAAATGCTCATGCTGCGCACAGTCGCATTTTAAATATGACAAAACACTCCTACACGTGTTTTAAATAGTACTTGAAGTCTTAGCAAATAGCAATTTTGTCAGCGATTTCTGGTGTGTTTCTGACAGATGCAAATGAGTGAACTCCACACAAAAGTATAGACAGTATAGAGTCGCTTTTCAGAAGTAAACAATTCTAGTCTTTTGCATGTCATTCATTCCATCACATTTACCAGGAGCCGAGGAGAAAAATCGCCCACAGAATTGCTAGTGCGTGTGATTGTGTGAACCATGCAGGCTTGAGTTCCATTGACATTGTCTTGCGCAATAACGCAGTTCTGGAAAGGACCTCGACTCAAGCTCGTCATTGTGTGTATTTTTTCACTTTTTAAACAAAAACAACCTTTTATCTGACATACAGTCACGATTTAGACCTCTTCACTCAACGTTAACAGCTATGCTTGATGTCACTGATAAATGGTACACTAACATGGACAGTGGGTTAATAAATGCTGTCTTATTCATTGATTTAAAAAAGGCTTTTGATACCATTGATCATAACATTTTACTACAGAAGTTAACTTGTTACGGTTTCAACAAAGAAGCGATTGATCTTTTTAGAAACTATCTTTCTGATCGTACTCAAATAACAGTTATTAACAACATACGATCTGATACTCGTAAAGTAACATGTGGAGTTCCTCAGGGGTCTATCTTAGGTCCACTACTGTTTTTAATATATATAAACGACCTACCTAATAGTGAATTGGTATCAGATGGGCGTTTATTCGCTGATGATACCAACTTGACTTTTGCGGACAGCAACCCTGACAAGTTGATTTCTGTTCTAAATGACGACCTTAAAACTCTCCAAAACTGGCTTAACCAGAATAAACTAAGCCTGAATGCGGTTAAAACTAAATGTATGTTTATGGCATCCAGGCAAAAATTAAGTACTATTCCTGAAGAACCTAATATTGCTATCGCCGGAAACAAAATTGAAAGAGTTAGATCTTATAAGTGTTTAGGTTTAAACCTGGACGAGAGTTTGACATGGGAGCATCATGTTTCTACTATAATCTCCAAAGTCTCCAAGGTGATTGGAGTTCTACGAAGACTAACACCATTGCTCCCACAGTCAACTCTTGTCATGATCTATAACTCTTTAGCACAGCTTTACTTTGATTATTGTAGTATTGTCTGGGATAGCCTAGGTAATGGTCTTGGACAAAGGTTACAGCGATTACAGAATAGGGCCGCAAGAATTATTACTGAATCTGATTATAACATCCGGTCATCAGATATTTTA